>QANY01007469.1:469134-781634 GCA_003255025.1 Datisca glomerata | reverse complement strand
TAAACTTTGGGTACATAAGACTATAGTCGATATAAAATGGATTACCTAGTGTTACTTCTCGTATATGTATAAGATGCGTCCGGTTACATATTTATCAGATTCAAGCCATTCTGTTTAAATGGTAATCAATATAAATTAACATATTTTAACTAATTCATAATATTTCCTCATGTGTAGCCTGAATATTTTTTCAATAGACCTAACATGAACAGTTACTTTTAGAGGTATTGTCGAGCAGTTAAAATTGATTAGCTTTGCTTTTGTTTGTATCTAACTCAAGAAAATCCAAATAAGAGATTGGGATCGATGGGAATTTTAACTAATAATAAAATGCAATGTTTACAAATTGGGATTTTGCTATGAAAATGAGAATGAAGTTTGTCGGCTTATTGAAGTTAAAATTGATTAGTTTTCTGTTTCGGTAGCATAATCTAAAATGCAATTTAATTGGTGATCATATATCATTGGCATTTTTTGTTTTACATAATAATCTATAAAATGATTAATAGCAATTTATGATTGCTATATTTGATATAGATTAAAATTATTATAAATTTGTGCAAATATCGTAGAGTTACTTAAATGCCGTCTTCGTTATATGTTATGGAAAAAAAATTAACGTGCAATTTTAGCATTAATTTTAATTATTTTTATTAATATTTAAACAAATTAAAAATACTGAGACTAAAGTTTTATAATTTTAATTTTAATTTAATAATAAAATAATTTAACATGCAACTTCAACATTACTTTTAAATTATTTTTGTTAATATTTAAATAAATAATGCTAGACTAAACATTGATAAAGAATTTTAGTTAAATTAATAAAATGAGAGAGAGTATGAAAAGAAAGAAGTGACTTTTGTTTTATTTCATAAGACGGTACGGAAATAATTCTACTTGATATTAGAATTTATAATTGCATTGTAAATTAGGATTACATTCCGCTTTTTGCTGCAATTCAATTGTCTAAAAAAATTACAAAGTAAGATTACATGTAAATTAGGATTGCATCATAATTTCATGATCATTCCAGATCAACATCGTAACTCAATTATAAGAAATTGCAATAGGATGACAAATGAGTATAACGTAGACCATATGCGACCTTAAAGGAATAAATTTGCATTTTTCATAGTTGATTGATTCGTTAAAATGGTGAAAGTACAAAGATTGTGAGGGTGAGTATAAGAGTGGTCTAATCCCTAGCAAGTAACCAGAGTAATGCCTGAAAACGCTTGAAAGGACACCGAAAGGTGAAGGGGGAGTACTCTGAACACTCAAGGGAGGTGACAAAATGCTCTCATTGAAAGGGAATGGTGCTCTCTCTCTCTAGGGTTTTTCTTCTTGTCGTTCAGATGGAGGAGGAGACCTCCTTTTATAGGTGACATGAGGAGACCACCATAACTAATCCCTTGATTAGTTATGGGCTCGCCTATCCAACTGCACCACCTCACCTAATCATGCTGAGGTGGAAAGAAGAAAATCTCACGCGTGCCAAATCATAGGTACTACATGAGCTACTTGTAGAGTAGCCGTGACCTAGGATGACTTTGAGGGAACGCGCCTAGCTGATGGGGCTCATGAGCGACATCCACCCAAAGCCTCCTCTCAAAGGAAGCTCTTAGGACTAGAACCCCTTCCCAAGGTGGGAAGGTAGCACACCCATAGTATTCAAAGTGGCCATATTAGAATAAGTATGTCATTTCCAATATGGCGTAGCCTCACCCCTAATCCTACCAGACCATAGCTTCCCAAGCATTTTCAGGTAACCATACATTCACTCAAGTCTTTATCACTTGATTTAATTGTTTGTGAAGTGATAACACATTGTAGTAGTATAACAATACGTTTATCTAAAATGTGTTGTCGTTGTTCCCATGTTATGATACAAAGGTGATTCAGGCACCTTATGGGTCATCATGGAGGCGCACCCCTATAGTAGCCTCATCGGTGTGACCATGGGGTGGCACATCGTGGGTGTGACCGTTAGGTCGGCAACCCTATGGTGTACCCATGGGGGTAGCAGCCCGTGGGTATGACCATTGGGGCGGCACCCCCATGGGGTACCTATGGAGGTGACACCCCATGGTGTGACCACGGGGGGTGGCACACCCATCGGGGGTTTCCTATCAAGCCCTCATGGCATCCCTATGGGGGCCCATGCCGTCCCATGAGGGTGGCACCTCCATGAGGGGTTTCCCATCAAGCCCCCATGACATCTTTAGGAGGGTTGTGTCCCGTGAGGGCCGTACTTCACAGTGAGTCAACGTTGGGGACGTCAACTCTCATGTACATTTAGCCTTATGTGCAAGTACGATGCAGAGTCATATGGCTTGTACACAATTTCTTCAATGTAGTAATCGATCATAACATGATAGCCCCCGGTCCTTTGATTGTCTCCATTAAGTAACATATGTGAAGCAACTCTGCAACGTCGCACCAATCCTTATTGTGTATGCGTATACCAATATTTTCCATATATCATGATTTACTGCATTAATGAGGTGTTCCTTCCTCTTCGAGTATGACAAAGTTGGATGAATTTCATAGATATTCAAATTTAAAAAAAAATTGAAATTTAGGAATATGGATAGATCATTTCTCCCCTTATTTAAAGGGTTTCATTCATTCTCTTATTATTTCATTATCTCCCCCTTCCTTTTTTTAGGAGAAGTTAAGGAATTATGGAGGGGACAACAAGCGTGCTTGAAAGGGCTCGTCGAGGATTAGAGTTCAGATCTATGAAGACTTACACGGCTTCGAGAAGGATTCCATGCCTTCTAGCACTATTGATTATGACTAGAGCCGTAGTGCTGCAAACGGTGTTGTTGATTACTACCCCGGGAGTGTTCATATGAATGACAATCTTTTCGTATTCATCAAGACAAGCAGCATGACACTCCATTCTTCTCCACCATTTTGAGTTGAATTTTTTCAGAAAAAATTCAACATGCCTCAGAGTCATAGTGCTGCAAACGACGTTGTTGATTACTACCCTGAGAGTGTTCATCTGAATGATAATATTTTTGTATTCATCAAGACAAGTAGCATGACACTCCATTCTTCTCCACCATTTTGAGTTCATTTTCCACAAAAAATTCAACATGCCTCCTGTCTACGAAAAAAGTTTAATTGGCCTCCCTTAAAGAGAACGAACAATCCACCTCCCCTGTAGGAAATTTGCAATAGGCCTCCCACATGGAGAAGATTCAACATGCCCACCCTATACTAAAAATTTCAATTTGCCTCCTTTAAAGAGAACGAACAACACGCCTCCCCTGTATGGCAGACCCATCCTGAGTGAGACCCGCCATTCATAACTTTCGACAACTGCACTGACGACTGGCGAGGGAGAAATACATATTACACCTAAAAGAATGATGTCGCCATCAATTAGAGTGGTTAATGATGATGATTGAAGCTAAAATAGCAGAGTTGGATGTAGAAATATATGACCATCGACAAGCCCAAAAGAAGAACATTGCTATTCTCCTTGACTTTGAGGAGCTTATAGCGGGCGGCCTTTTTGGGAGCTCTTAGCTCTTCTCTTTTAGAATTAACGTGTCATCTCAAGGAAATCTTGTAACTTTACGCGTAACTTTACGCTTTTGTTTCTTGGGGATGTAGTTATTTATTTCTCCCCTACCTTTTGTGATTTTGGCTTAATGATAACTTTTACAGTCATGAACTTTGTCTTTGAATGAAATGAGATCTCCTTGCTTCATATGTGGAATGTTGGCTCGCTATCCATTTTTTGTATATGTATCATCTACTTGCTTGCTATCTTATAATCTATAAGTAGTAGTACCGTAGCGAGTGCCTTTGGAGGGAATGTGTGAGGTCATCAGAGTATATTTAATCCACCTACCGACTCCCTTAGCAAATGTTCTTCGTAGAGGTGCGGGAGCCCATACATGGCACTAGGTGTGTCAGGGCATGTAAGTTCCGCCGTTGGGGTGTTAGGCACACAAATGATTTTTCTGCAGGTGTTCTTCTGGTAGGTGCGAGGGTCTGTTTGTAGAACTAGGGACGATAAGGAAATGTAAGGGTCTAAGTGGTGCACCAAGTATGAGGGTCTAAGTGCTGCATCACGAGTGTTCCCAAATATAGACATTAAAGCCTACGCATTGTATCAATCATGATAATTTTATTTTTTATCATGTGTGTTCTCAAATAGGGTGCATGGAATCTTATATATTGCAGCAAGCATGATAACCATGGGTGTTCTCAAGGACATGGGTGAAAGTCTATGTATTGCACCAAGCATGATATTGTTTTATCATTGTTGTTCTTAAAGAGAGGAATGGAAGCCTATACATTGTACCAAGCATGGTAACCATTTTTATCATAGGTGTTCTCAAGGACAGGCATGAAAGCCTATGTATTGCACCAAGCATGATATTTTATTTTTTATCATGGGTGTTATCAAACAGAGGCATGGAAACATATACATTGCACCAAGCATGATAACCATTTTTATCATGGGTGTTCTCAAAGGCAGACATGAAAGCCTATGTGTTGCACCAAGCATGACATTTTATTTTTATCATGAATGTTCTCAAAGAGAGGCATGAAAACATGTACATTGCACCAAGCATGATAACTATTTTTATCATGGGTGTTCTCAAGGACATGCATGAAAGCCTATGTGCACCAAACATGATATTTTGTTGTTACCATGAGTGTTACATAATGGTAAAGGCGTAATAGCCTAATGTGTGGCGCAACAGCCCATGCAAGCACCAGGCATTATAACTCATTATTACCATAAATGTCATAGAATGATAAAGCGTAACATCCCCATCCATGGAATAACAACCTACGTAAGCACCAAGCATGATAACTGATTGTTACCATGGGTGTTACACAATAATAAAAGGCATAGTAGCCCTATGTAAGCACCAACATCATAACTCATTATTAACATGAGTGGACATTCCCCTAAGTGGTATCATAAGTGCACTTAGAGGCGGCTAAAAACCCTTTTAACAACAATTATTTGAATCTATAGGGAAGTGGCCAATGTCATGTGTGTCTTTGAAAGTGCTTCTCCCTTGTGTTTTTATGATATAACGATTTTGATGTTAATGCCATGGTAAGGTACAAAGATGAAAAGAATATGTGTGGTGCTGAAAACAAGGCACTAGTATCCAAGGAAGTCTATAAGAGTAATGCTAAGGTGTGAGAGCAAGGGGTTATCATGCAAGAAAATCCATAAGAGATTGGTGCCATAAGTAAGCAAGTGGAACATCTACAATAATAAGACAGCTGGTTAAGAATGTAAGAGTATAGGTATCCATATTCATGCTTTAAAACAAAAAAAAATCTTTTGTTGTTGTTACTTATTTTTTATCGCTTTAGTTTGGAATAAGAATAACATTTTGGAGTGAAATCTGATGCTGGAGTTACAAGTGGGACTCCAACTATTGTTGAGCAAGGCACCACTAGCATGTAAATGGTTGGGGCATAAGCACAAGTTGCCTCAGATGATTGGGAGATGAATTTTATGCCTGATGTAAGATTTTTTTTTCACACTTCCATTTTGTATCAGCATTTTAAGTTTGGTCACATGCTAACTATAAGATGTGCAAGATTTTGTTATGATGCCATCCCCATTGTTGTAACATGGCCCTAACTAGAATGATGTGATTATATCCATTATTGTTGAGTGATAAGTTGAGCCCATGACTGACTCTATTAAAGAATAATTGGATGATGTTGTTGAACATAGTTGTTGTGATATAGGGACCCAAAATCGTCACTATCATATGAGTTCTCAAGTTGCCTCTTTCATTCAAAGCTCTAAGTGCTTACACTATAGGAAATTCATGATGAGTTTTTGCCTTAAAAATTCACAAGAGCCTCTAGAAAAATCACAATATGCCTATGCCTTAGAAAATTCACCAAGAGTTATACCTTAGGAATTTCATTAAGAACCTCTATCTTAGGAAATTCACCCAATGTCTACGTCATAGGAAATTCACAATATGCATGTGCCTTAAGAAATTCACAATGATCCTCTATCTTATGAAATTCCCCAAGAGCCTCTGCCTTAGGAAATTTATAATATGCCTTTGCCTTGGAAAATTCACCAAGAACATCTTCCTTAGGAGTTCACCAAATGCCTAGGCCATAGGAATTAATTGAAGTGTCTCTTTCATATAAATTACTTTAAGTGCCTCTGCCATGAGAGACCTCTAAAGTACCCCCATTAAAAAATTTATAATGAGCCTCTATTATAGAAAATTCATCAAGTGCCTAAGCTATAGAAAATTCATAATGACATTTGACATAGGAAATTCACCGAGTGCCTACACCATATAAAATTCACAAAGTGCTTATGCCATGGGAAATCCTTAGACACCTTTGCTCACAAGGAAACAAGTGCTCCGTCATAAAAAAATTCTCAAGGTGTCTCTACCATAGGAAATCCCCAATGGCCTCGCCGTCGGAAAATCCCCAAGTATCTCGCCATAGGAAATTTACCAAATGCTTTCGCTATGGAAAATTCCTAAAGTGTCTACGTCATAGAAAAATCTTCAAATGCCTCTGTCATAAAAAGTTCTCAAGGGCATCTACCATAGGAAATCATTGGTCATCTACAATAGAAAATTACCTAGTGCCTACACCATAGGAAATCACCAAAGGCCCTACACCATAGGAAATTCACCAAGTTCCTACGTCGTTGGAATTTCAACAAGTACCTACGTCATGAGATATTCGCTAAATACCTTCACCATGAAAAATTCATAAAGTCCTACACCATAGAAAATCCTTCAAACACCTCAAGGTGCATCTATCATAAAAATCCTCAATGGACCCACGCTATAAGAAATTCACCAAGTGCCCAAGCCATAGGGTGCATGTATTTCCTTGAGGGTAGCATAAGACATAACATCCATCCTTGATCCACTATCTAAGATTCGCCATCTAAAAGGGCGCGCCTCACCTGCACACCATTGACCATTGTCTCCACATAGAGGGGGCGGTTGTTCCCCATCCTCTTGACATGATGGCCAGTATTGGTGAATGTGATGACACTCTCCTCATTCCACCTCATCATACTCAAGGACGATTGTGCAAAGCAACAACTCATCCAAGCACAATTTTGTTAGTGACATCCATTAGCATTTTGGAGACTTGACGCTATGCAACATCATCTAACCCGAGCATATAAAAATTGTTCTTACAAGTCCTTATGTTAAGAGTTTGTCTATATAGGCGGCGTCTTCGCCTATGGTCGCTTCATCATCTGCCACCTCTACTATCGTAACATATGGCGTAGATCCCATTCCGCCTGCACTAATCATGTTGACATTGGCATGTTGAGGGAAAAGAGGTGGATCCACGGGTCTGACATCTTCCGTAATGATCTCACCCTTCTTCAATTTCTCATTAAAGAACCTTATAAAAAACTTACATTCTTGGGCGGGGTGCGTTGTGGTGCAATGAAAACGGAAAAAATTTGGGGAGTTCCTTTCCTCCCTTTTAGGTAACATGACCCAAGGTAAGGTAATTTATTTGTTCTTAATCCACAGGTCCACTAGTGCTTTCACCTTATTCACGGTGCAAGGGCAAGGTAATGGGTCATTTCTCTAATAGATACATGTCTTGCGATCGCGCCCTTGCGGTTGTACCTTGAAAAGGAGAGTTTCTCTTCCTCGACCTATTCTTACTCCTGGCAAAGAAAGTGCATTTCTTGATTCATGACTGCTAATTGAGGATGTTAGCGTGATGCAGAGGTCTCTAAGGGCGGTCGTGACGGTCACCTCTCTCCGATTGTCGTGGCTCGCGCACGGAAGCGCTTGTTCTCTTTGACGCCTTTATCAAGCGGGCGAAGGTGACAATCCCTAGATTCTCAAAGTAGACTTTGTAATCGTCCAACATTCCCCCAATGCACATTTTCACAAGGGCCTCCTCCTTGCAATCCTCTTAACAATCCATGGCCTTCACCTTGAACCGCTAAACGGATGATATGAGTTTATCATTGGGTTTTTGCCTTTCAATGTCCAAGTTACCAGTCTTTTCCTCTATGACAAAGAACTTTACCAAAAATGTCAACACCATTTGCGCTCATGTCAAGATTGACTCAAACGCTAAGCTCGCATACTAGGTGTAGGCTTTTTCCATCAAGGACTTGGAAAACTCCCTCGAACGCATGGATTCATCAAAGTCGTATGGCCCAATGTCATCAATGAAACTTCTTACATGCTCTTTGGCACACCCATTTTTGTTGTTGTGTTTTCAAAATTTTAGAGGTGTGTAGTCCGTCGGGTAAGGTCTCACTGCCAGCTCGGCCGAATATGGTGCCATGAAGTCAACAATGCACTCATTCAGAGATGCCCTCACTCTCTCTTCTTGAAGCATTTTCTGAAAAGCTTCGTAGGTAATGAAAGAACTACTCCCAACGTCGGTATTGTTTGTATTTGGGGTAAAATTAATCTGTGCTATCACATTAGTTAGGGTAGTGATGGGAGTGGCATTTTCTAGAGGTGAGGCGGGGTGGTGGTGGGACTAGGCAAACCGCTAATTGTGAAAGGCGGGGGTGGTGGTATAACCACAACGGAGGATGTCTGAACACCTAAAACGGAGGATGGCTGAGCATCGATGACGAAGGATGGTTGAGCACCCATAATGGATATGGCTGAGCACCCACGGTGGAGGATGGTTGAGTGCCCATGACAGAGGATTGTTGAAGACCCACAACGGAGCATGGATGAGCACCCACAACGGAGGCTGGTTGAGCGTCAACGATGGAGGATGGTTGAACACCCATAATAAAGGATGGCTGAGCACCCACGATGGTGGATGGTTGAGTGCACGCGCCCAAGAGTGGTAGTGACAGTGGTAGGTGTTGTGGTGAAGAAGCATTGATATATGAAGTTCGAGTATCAATGATTCTCCTCATTTCGGTGTTGGAAGCTTAGAGCTCCTGAAGGGCTTTAGCTTGTTCTTGCACGGACGGAGCAGTCGGTGGTAGTTCGCGAGAAGTATTCTCCTCTTGGCCGGGATCATCATTAAGTAATGGTCCATGCCCCTCCGTCCGTGACAGAACTACCCTTCCTTTTCCATGTCCGCACATGCTGTTTTTTTTAGAATCATAAAGAAAGAGAGGAAAGCTTGCTAGAAAGATAAACCACTCCCCAGTGGAGTCGACAAATGTAAGTATAAATATGGTGAGGGGAGTGTAAGAGTGGTCTGATCCCTAGCAAGTAACCAGAGTAATGCCAGATAATGCCTGAGATGACGTCAAGAAGTTAATGAGGAGCACTCAATGTTGGTGACAAAATGCTCTCTGTGAAAGGGAATGATGCTCTATCTCTAGGGTTTTCTTCTTGTTGTTCAGATGGAGGAGAAGACCTCATTTTATAGGTGACATGAGGGGAACCACCATAACTAATCCCTTGATTAGTTACAGGCTCACATATCTAAGTGTACCACCTCAGCTAATCATGCTAAGGTGGAAAGGGGAAGATCTCACACGTGCCAGACCATAGGCACTACATGGGCTACTTGTAGAGCAGCCGTGACCTAGGATGACTTTGAGGGAATGCACCTAGCCGATGGGACTCAGGGGCAACATCCACCCAAAGCCTCCTCTTAAAGGGAGCTCTCAGGACTAGACCACATTCCTAAAGTGGAAAGGTAGTACATCCTTAGTATTCAAAGTGGTCATATTAGAAAAGGTATGTTATTTCCAATACGTCATATCCTTACTCCTAGTTTTACCAGATCACACCCTCCCAAGCATTCCCAGACAATCATACGTGCACTCAAGTCTTTGTCACTTAACTTAGTGGTTTGTGAAGTGATAGCACATTGTAGTAGTATAACAATAAGTTTATCCAAAGTGTGTTATCGTTATTTTCATGTTGTGGTACAAAGGTGATCGATCACCTTTGTACCGCAGAATGTTTCCATGGGGGTGGCACACCCATGAAGTCCCCATGAGGGTTTCCCATCAAGCCCCCATGGCATCTCTATGGGGGTAGCACCCCCATGATGTCCCCATGAGGGCGGCACCTCCATTCCGTCCCATGGGGGCGGCACCCCCACTAGGGGTTTCCCATCAAGCCCCCATGACATCCTTATAGGGGCGGCGTCCTGTGAGCACCGTGCTTCACAGCGAGTTAACCTTGGGGATGTCAACTCTTATGTACGATATTTTAATTTTCCAAGAACGATATCCATTATCATTTCCTGATTATCGAAAATCTTAAATATGAAGTAGTCCACTTAGCCACTTTTTTTTTAGAAATCAAATTAAATATGTCACTCTTTTTTAGTTTAATAACTTACCCTCATTTAAAATCAATGAAGATATATATCTGAACAATTTACATATACCGCCATATAATAACTGAAACTCACAGAATGTTTACAATATCCATCATATAATTTTGTTATTCACATGAGTGTTCGATGCCAAAGAATTCAAAACAGGATTGTCACAACTGTAATACTTTTCGTACATTTCACTACTTAATTATGTACATCTTTCATCTTTTGTCCTATACTATTTGTCGGAATAGTCCATTTAGGCCTGATTATAAAAGATTGGAGCAGGGAGAGGGAGTGCGCTCAGAAATCTCATAAAATGGGGAGACAAGAAGATATTGATGGGCCATAATTAATTTATGCGTCAAAAGATTACTTAGAAAACAATCATCTTTAATTTTTATTAAAGAGTGACTTCAAATCTCTCTGAAAGAAAAAGCATAACTTTCATGTTATTACTCTGTTTTTAATAGCAATGTTATCTAACACTGCAATGATCAATGTGGTTATAATGTAGTAATATACGTTGTGCGCGACTAATCACAACTTATAATTATGATTTTATTTTTTTCAACATATTCTTTTATCATGTTTAAGTGATAGATCACATGCACCACAGTTTATGATAGTGTTGAAAATTACAGTGCAACGTAACTTTTTTTATGTGTTACTATATTTTTAAGGTCCATTTGACTATTAACTATTATAATCCATAATCTAATCTATTTGTAACCTATAATAATAATATTTTTAGAGCGGGTTTAAAAAGATAAACTATTATCTATAATCATTTGCTCCTTACATATTATATATATTCCCATAATGTCCATAAAATTGAAATGTGACACCTTTTAATTGGTTATGTAATTTGATTTCTCAAATTTCCATGTTTCAAGTTACACTACATACACAGTAAAATTATTTGGACAATCACACCGAAAAGTTTTACTAAAATGAGCATAAAATTAATCATCTTAACATGATTCATGACTTATTCAAATTTTATTTTATTTATAATAGTTTAATTGTGAATCTAATAAGATAACATTGTCAATATCATGATTTTACTTTTAGTATAAATTTAGAAAAACTTTCACAACTAATGTATTTATCTGAGCATTAATATTTTTATTTGTTAAACGGGTAAATACCATCAACCAAAAAGATATAAAAATACAATGGCATTATCCCATGAAACACACACCAAGCTAAGAAGAACCTAGGTTAATAAGATAGCTAGGCTAACAAGGCACTCTGTGAGTGCAGATATGAATCCCACATAATCCTCCACCCTAAATTTTTTAATAATTAACCAAAGTCTCTCTCTAATTATCTTAATAATTTTCTTTAAGATAAGAGGAGACTGAACCATCTTACCAAGGAAAACTCTCATATTCTTCTCCACCCAAACACAATAATAGACAAAGACACTGTTGGAGAGAAAGCCAAGATTATTCACAAAAAACAACTCACATTTTACACGGAGAGAGTCTAAAATACCAATGGTTACATGATAAACCAACACTAGGGCGCCACTTAGAGACATTACCTTTATGGACAAAATATTATGACAAGCTAACCAAGAAATAAATGAGCATTTTAGAATATGACCAGAAAATCAAATCAGTCTCGCCCAAATAGATTTCTTCCTATGTTGAATCAGACCATTATAAGTACTGTTGACAGAAAATTTGCCACTAGAATCAGTCTGCCACAACCAAGTATCCTCATGAGTAGTAGCAGGAGGAGGCAGATCAAGATGGACCCTCCTAAGCCAGTTTTCTATTTTGATTATTAATTAAATTTTATTAATTTTATAATTTTATAAAAATTTATAAACTTATAATCGAATTGAACCATAATTCGTCACTTTGTCAAGTAAGACTAACATTCATCAATTTTATTATCAAACAGTAAATAAATTAATTTTTTTAACCAGACTAAATTGAATGTTCACTTTTATGATCGAATAATCAAACTAAAATTTATCAATTTTATGACTAAAACAAACTAAATCGTCAATATTATGATCAACTAACCAATACTAAAATTCATCAATTTTATAATTAACCAAATTTAGATTTTATCAATTATATCATCAAACCAAACTGAATCATTAATTGAGTAACTAAAATTAAAATTCATCAATTGTAGTCGAATCGAACCAAAGTTCATCAATTTAACATTTGAATAACACAAAAATTTATCAGTTTTATAATCAAATGAAACTAAAATTCATCAAGTTTACAACCACAACAAACTGGATTGTCAACTTTATAATCGAAAAACCAAACTATAGTTCATTAATTTTACAATCGAAAAACTAAACTATAATTTATAATCGAATAACCATACAATCGAACTATATATTCGAATAACCAAACTACAATTGATCAATTTTATTAGATGTGTGAAAAATAAACAATTTCTCTATACGATTTTAGTTTAAGCTACATACGATGAAAAATTATTGTCCGGTCTTTCAATCTGGAGAGAGTAATTTTAACTGAACTGTTGATATCCATCGTAATAGTTTGCTGAAGAAAGAGTGATGATGAAAATATAATTGTTCAGTGAATAGAAAAAAAGAAAAATAAATAAATAATAGTCTTTTAGTTTCAAAGCATAAAAAAGAAATAAAAAACAGATGAGTACCCATTGGTAACCGTTGAGTACTCATGTCTTAGTGGGTATTACTCACACTTACCCGTATGATTTAATGTGGGTATGAATTGAGTATGACTGTGAAAATTCAGTATGTATATTTAGTAGGTTAACTCATATCCAACTCAAGCATACCCTTTAACATACCTACGTGTCTTTTTTTCAAAATTTTGGGGGCCATGGCCCCGTTTTCTCTATAGAGAGAGTGTAGAGAATGAAGATGAGTTGTATTTATGTTGAGTAGAGTAGAGATTTATATTTTTTGTTCTTTTTCATTTCTTAATTTTTGTTTATTTTCACACTGAGATTCGCATACATCATGTAATTATCACTCCATTTAAACGTAAAATAATAAATAATGCTAGATAAAACAAATAAGAATATGGTAATTTGTAGAATCACTAACCTATATTTTCTATACAATCCTACTCATGATCTTACATGATACTATATTATATGATTCTACTTATGATCTACATGAATCTTTAATTGGACTCGCAATTCTATTACAATCCTATGAATTTATTATTTTACCAGGCGAGTCAAATTATGTGGATTGTATTTGAACATATCTTAACTTTGCAAGTCATTTTAAGGTATGAGATTTAATCAAAAAACTTAATTGCAATGTCTTAAAATAAACTTAGAGGACCAAAACCACCTTTTACTCAAATTAATTTTTCATACTGAATTCACGACTTTACCCCTATAAAACAGAAAGGCTAGAATCCAAGGAAACACAACACTTTGGTAGAACAATGGTACCTAGTTAAAACCAACAAAAACCACTGATTTTCACAACCTAAGCTATAATACCCCACTGTGTCTCCTCTTACTAAAGCATGAATCAATATCAAGTGGGTCGCTCTTAAATACCTCAAAAGAAAAAAAAGGTTCCCAGCATACAAAATTATAAAACTGGCAAATTCATAATTATATAAAGCCACCTTCCATTTCCACTATCTACCATTTCAATTCAAACCCATTAAATTAAATCCCATCTCTCAAAATCCCTCCTTTTCTTTTATTGCCTCTCCATCATCAACACAGAAAATTCACACAGCTTTCACCAATTTAATTTCTCAGTCACCAAAAAATGTCCATCAAAGGCAAATCAGACCCAGATATGATTTACAAGAAACAATTTCATAAAAGGAAAGATTCGGGTGAGCTTGATGTGTTTGAGGCTGCTCATTATTTCTCTGGGTACAATGAGACCAATGTTTATAATGGTAAAGGCACGACTTTTTCTCAGAAAGAAGACAGAGACTGGAGAGGCAGAGGCAGAGTTAGCTTAGATTTGCCAATGAGAAAGGTGCTTTCTCTGCAGCAGTCTTACACAGTGGAAAAGCAAATGAAGGAGAAGAAATTCAAGCAGCCAAGCTCGCCAGGAGGTAGACTAGCAAGCTTTTTGAATTCTCTTTTATCTTCCAGGAAGAAAAAATCCAAATCATCTGTTGAATCAGTGAAAGATGAAGATGAAAGCCCAAATGGAAGAAGAAAAAGGAGAAGCAGCATCAGTTATTTCCCAAGCTCAATTAGTACAACATCTGATTCAAAATCAATTTACTCTTCCTCAAGCTCAGGCCTTGGAACACCTCCTCTTAATGTACAAACTCCTACAAAAAGTCACAAGGAATTCCGAAGCATTTTCTCCAAGTACAGTGAAAATATGAAATCTGAACCAACTGATGTTTTTGGTGAGAAAATTAAGGAAGGTTTATCTGGGTTTGATGAGAAATTGAAATTGAGTAATGGGTTATTAAGAGATGACAAGAATTTTCTCAGTTGTGGGTATTCAGAGAAAGGAAGGGTTCTCAGGGACAAATATCAAACAGTTGGTATGCATTTGAGAAAGTTGAATGAAGAAATTGATGATGAGGGAGCAGAGAGTGATTCAAGTTCGGATCTGTTTGAGTTGCACATCTCTGATTTGGATTACTACTCAACTAGTTTACCTGTGTATGAAACTACTCACATGGATAGCATCAAGAGAGGAGCACCCATTTCCAATGGCTCCCTATGATCTTGTGGATTATTATTTTATTTTCTTTCTTTGGTTAACTCTTATGGCTGTTGGGGATTTTTAGAAAGAAAATTGATCAGATTTTGTATCCTTCTCTGAAGTCTAATCTTCTTTGGGAGCTTCTTTCACTTTGATGTTTGTGTATGTACAGTTGATGTCTGTTTGTCTTACTTTTCTACATTTGCTTTTGGGACAATACTGGAATTTAGTGCATGAAATGAAGAAACAAATTAGAAAGCCCCATTGTTTAGATTTGGGCTTCAATTTTTATTTCCAAAGATTTGGGCTAAGATTGCGGCATGATTGCAGATTCTCCATTAGATTTATTGAAAATATACCATTTTTTGGAGGCATTTTACAACTCGTTACTATTACTATTATGATACAACAATGTGACAATGTAAAAGTTTTTTATTATTTCTATAATGTAAGTATAGAAAAAGGAATTGGAGGAGAAATTTTGAAGTCAAATTTCTATTTTTTTTCCTCTTAAGTTACATCATCTGTATGTAAATTTCTCAAGAACTTTTTAAAAGGAGCAATGGTTTGATGTATACTTTCATCAATTAATATTGTATAATTTTCACATATAATGCATTCAATCAATCTTTTTTGTTTATTCTTTTTGATTGTTTACCTTTAATTTCTTTTTAGGTACTTAGATTTTGGTGAAGGATTATGATTTTCTAATGGTCGGAAAGTAAATCAAACCAAATGATTATATGTGAGGTTTCAAATCTCAAGATCATGGGTTCAAACATCATGTTGTATCTCCTCCTTAACAAAAAAAGAAAAAAAAAATCTGAAAGCATATCTCATGGGTCTCCATGTTTCCATTATTTCCATTATTGATATGATGCTTTGAGCATATACTTCACTTTATGGATTTTGTTGCAAAACATCTAAAAATTTTATAAAAAACAAATAAATATTGTCCATGAACTTACATAATAAACAGAAAAATAGTGATCAACGAATAATATTAATCACTAATAAATAATAAGTTAAAGGCTCTAATTGGTAAAATTGAAACTTTAGTGAGACAATAAACATAAAATTTAGGGGTGTATTTTTTCGAATTAAACAATATGTATTTGCCCAACAATTTTAGTGAACATTTTCAATTTTTTATAAAGAAAAACAGAAAAGCTAATAAAAATTGTAATATATTCAATAACCACTATATTCTTATCCATTATATATTTTCTAAAAATAAAATTTCAAGAGCATTATTAATCACTATTTGGAGTCATGGAATAATTTTTTCGAGCTCTAGTTTCTAAAACATGTTTAATTTATCTTCGCTTCAAATTTTTTTTAAGGCTATTTTCTTTATCTACACTAAAATAATTAGGAGACAGATATGATTAATTAGATTCTATTATCTGTCTAATCAAAAGGATCAGCATAGAAAGTTACTCCACCACTAAGATCAGCAACCATATACTGACAAAGCCAAAGCTAATTAAGGTCTAAATCAAAGAGTAAATGAATTAGTTAAGATTTGGATCTATTATCTTGGCTTATATTAATTTGATCTGGACTATTAATTTTGTTCTTAGTTATTTAGATCAAAGGCTAGAAAAAACCCCATGGTTAATAATTTTGTGAAAGCTTTGGATTAAAATTTTTGCTTAAGTGAGATTCTGAGTTTGAATATTTTTTTATGTAAAATTCATCTCGGTTCATGCTTTGATGTTGAAGCCAGCCAATAAATTAATTTGACTCGTGTAGAAAATTTTTTAAAGACACAGTAAATGAGCATTGTTGAATTAGTTAGTAACGGCATAAATTGACTTCAAATCTAATGGTTACCAAAATAAAATGAAAGCAAAAGCATATGATCTAATGTGACAAGCTCAAACTTTTAAAACAATTGGGATAATTTTGAATCTTGTAGACAATTCTAATTTTTATTGTTATAGTCATTACCTGTGAAAAGGAAAACAGTAATAGGAATAATGACTTTTGCTATTATAATGATTTTAATTCGAATTATGTCCAATTCCTTACTTTTCTTTTCCTTCACCTTTGTAAGCTGGTAACATAGCCTTCAAGGACAATAATTAAAAAGAAAAACGAAAAATTCGTAGGTAACATTAATGTGTAGCTTGACTATAATTTCGTTCAATTATTGATGTAATGCTGCCAAATTTGTCCAAAGCTAATTTGCCTGAAATTGACAGCAACTACGGGAACTGTCTACTTCACATAACTAATTTTACTTCTCTGTTTATTATGTTAGCAAGCACGTATTTTATTACCCGATCTAAACTCTTTATCAAATACAAAATTAGATTTGATCTGTTCAATTAGATTCGTTGAGACTTCCTTCGTAATATTTATGTGTAAGGCTCTATAAATAACATTTTCTTTAATATTTTGAATACTTGAGGTACACTCTTTACATAGTTGTTTTTCTTTGATTAAAATGTTTTTTTAATTTTTAATCAAAAAATAATATTATTTTCTTCCATAAAATGATGTTTTATCATGGGGAATAAACTCACATCGTCACTGCCATAAAATGGCAATACTTTTTTATTAAGCCGAAACAACATTGGTTTATTCTGTGTTTTAAAGAACTCTTCATGTAAGAACTTGACAAATTTAGCGGAATTACTAATAATTGAAAGGGGATCAAAAAATAAAAATTTAAGTATCAAAATCACAACTTATACAAAGCTTAGGGGTGTAAATTGAGTTTTATTCTAAATCTCTTACTGTTTACTTCATAATTTTTTAGGCAGGTCAGTTATGAATTTTCTTAAATTCTCTACAAAATTTCATCTCATGCCAAACCTTGGTGGAACCATATAATAAATGCGATGTTTACTATTTTATTGTTGCTTTGAATGATGATGGTCTCCATCTAATAAAAATGGTCAATTTGTTGATCTCTATGTTCATGTGCATGTGGTCATGATTTTTGTATTCATGGTGCTAATAGGTTGCTGTCACTGCCTCACACTAGATAAAGACTTGAGTTGGGTGTCAAACTTTAATGCGAATATGATTAAGGGTGTGTTTATTAATGTTTATAATTAGAAGTATTTTGTCTTTATGTTTTTCTAAAAAGTACTTCTATATATTTTAAAGTATATTCACGTGCATTTAGAAAACTTTTAGGAAATATTATATCATGTATTTATTGTAGAAGGTTTCACATACTAAAATTCATTTCAAACAATAATATTTTTAAGTATATATGATTTAAAATATTGTATTTTTAATACACTAAAGCGCTTATAGAAGAAGAGTTCCCAAACTCACCAAAAGTACTTTAAATTCTAATAGAAAAAATTACAAATCAATCTTTCAAACTATCAAGTTATTATTATTTATAACTCTAAATTATTATTTCTGTCATTTATACCCTTCAACTTTTCATTTGCCGTCAAACATAATATTTCATACATTAACCATTAGAAGTCCGTTAGTTTAGTGTAAAACGACGTAATTTTGAAATATTAAAATTATAAACCCACCCATCAATACTACATCATTTTGGGTCCTTTTTTCTCAAACGCTAACAAACAAACTCATGAGCCATTTCTTCGTGAACCCATCACCCCTCTCCATACCCTTTTCTTCGTGGACCCCTCACCCCTCTCCATATCGATTAACGCAGGTCCGCAACTCGCAGCTCTTCTTTAGGTCATCGTGAAATTTTAGCTCTTCGTCTTCTTCAGTTCGAATGTGAAGATGGCTCGAAGGTGAAATTTCAGCTCACCCCTCTTCATACCGCAGCATATATGTTTATTTATGGGCTTGCTCAACTTCATTCCCATGTTTAAAATCTGTATTGGGTTTGAAGCTCAGCTTTATGGGTTTACTCACTAAGGTAATTGCCAAATAGATTGAAAGACATGCTGGCACTTTAAAAAGGGCGCCCTCCTAATCTCATTTAGACAAGAAGAGATATTGATGATTATCCCGAGGGGGCTTACTACTCAGCTGATAGATCAGGTGAGCCAGCCATGATCACTAAACTCGCCCAACCAGCATATGATAATGTTAATCATATGTTTCTATATGCTTAAGGAAAATTGGATTTGCAGAGTAGAGTAAGAAAGTATATTTATATACAATGGATAGAGTCATAGCTCCACAACTTGACTGAATCTAAAGTAGTAGAATTCCAGTCACGAGCAAGACTCGAACCTGCACTATCGGATCAATTACATCCAGCTTTTCCCTTTATTCAGATCGTGACATGGGTTGCTCTTTACAATAGTCTTTGAACCAATAATAAAGGAGATCTGGTTGGGGGAGGGATAAGTGAGGAGACTTGTACTTATTGGAGACTGGAACTACTATGAGATACTAAGGTCGAGTGGCCTGCCAACAAGAAGTAGAACCCCCTCATTCTGATCATCCATGAGGCCAACTAAGTGTTTTTTAGGAGGAATCAAGATCTTTCTTTATGAAAAAACCTGATGTACTCTTTCAGCAGATCATAAGCGAGTCTGCTTGTTGCTAGCCTTGCAATCATTCATCAACTTCAAGGCAAGTTCAAAAGCTTGACAATTGACTTTGGGGAGCCCTTCTTATTGGACTTATCTCTTCCATAAAAGCAGAGTAGACAGTCGGATTTGATGAGAGCTCCGGGCTGAAGGTGGATTCACTTAGTACAAAGCTGATAAGACCTGCGACAATTAGAGTAGAGTGCATGCTACTTTCAAGCTCTACCACAGGGCAGGGATATGCATATTAATCAGGCGCTTTTAAGCCTAGAAGCTACCTCTTATGCCTTGTTCTTCCTCCTACCCTTTTGGCTTGTTCTATATTCTTCCCGTGTTTACTGCTTTGTTCTTTGTTAAAATGGGTTTCTCACCTTCCATTTGCTCATGAATGGGTGTTGCTTCCAAAAAATTTCTTGTTCTTGCTTAATATTTTTAAGGCCCACATTCAATTCACTCCTACAAGTATAAAACTCTTTTAAAATGGTTCATTGTCAGCCCTACGGACTGGAATTTCCATGTATTTAGCACCTATTATGAAGACATCCATAACTTTGCTGTGTTTTGAACTTCAAATGAATATCCCCCATTTTCCAATCCACAAAGTTGTTTTCAATTCCTAATATAACGAGGTTGCGAAATTACAAGGGTTTCACGAAAATGGAGGATGATCTGCAAAAATCTTAGCTACGGGTTTCACTAAGAAGAAGAAGGGGTGAAGAAGAAGAAAGAGGGTTTCACGAAGAGGGGGTTTGGGTTTGATGGGTTAATGAGTTGGATTGATTTTGGGAGAAAGATATATGCCAATTCGTGACTTCATCTTCCTCACCTCACGGTCCTCACCTCACGGAAAAGTGGTGGTCGCCTAGCTCGAGATCGATGACCCAAACGGGCAGAGCTGCACCAGCAAGGCAACACTGCACGACGGTCAACGAAGGAGCTTCACTCTCTTTCTCGAGTCTCAAGCTATGTCTTTCGAGCTGTCTTATCTCTCGAGCTCTATCTTCTTTCTCGAGCTATGTATCACCAGCTCTGCATGACGCTAATGACCAAGGTATTTCTTCTCTCTCTCTCTCAAGCTTCGTCTATGACGACCGACGAGTTTCTGAGACATGATTTGAGTTTCTGATATGTATTTTTCTATGTATACTTGAGATTGCAGTTGATTGATGTTGAGGTCTGTTGTGATTCTGTTCTATGCAATTTTCTTCTATGTGGTTCTGTACTGTTATTTCTGTCATTTATAACCTTTAACTTTTCATTTGCCGTCGAACATAACCTTGCATCAGTTAATCGTTAGAAGTCCGTTAGTTTATTATAAAATGACATAGTTTTGAAATATTAAAATTATAAAGGGTTATTTGGAAAGTTATACATTTTTCAATTTGGCGTAGGAATTTTATACCCCTTTTTGAAAATAAAGAATTTTATACTCATGGCCCAACAACTTCACATCACCACTTATAATTTCTCTTCCCTCATCATTTTCTTTCTTTCTTAATGAACATGTCAAATCAATTTAATAATATCTTATTCTTATTCTTCTTATTTTTTATTTTTCAACGGCGCTTTTTCTTCTACACGAAGGGTTCAAGTAATTTTTATGATTACTTAAACCCTTCAAGTAATTGTTATTTTTTGTCAGTCAACATCATACACCATCTGACTACTTGAACGGTTCAAATAGTTATTTTTTTCACTCAATTAACCATACACCAGGTGACTACTTGAAGGGTTCAAGTAGTCATAAACAACCACTTGAACCCTTCAAGTAGTCACCTGGTGTATGAACTGTTGACTAAAAAAAATTACTTGAAGCCTTCAAGTAGTAACCTGATGTTTGAGCTGCTGACTGACGAAAAAAATAACTATTTGAAGGGTTCAAGTAGTCATAAAAAGCTACTTGAACCCTTCAAGTACTCAACATTCATTTTTCTTATTTTTTTGGACGTAAAAAAATGCTCAAGTACTCATAAAAAAGTACTTGAATGATTTAAGTAGTCATAAAAAACTACTTAATATCCTCAAGTAGTCACTAGTGTTGAGTTGTTAAGTGATCAAACAAAATATAACTACTTGAAGGGTTCAAGTAGTCGTAAACAATTAATTGAATCCTTCAAATAGTCACTTGGTGTATGGACTGACAAAAAACAATTACTTGAATTCTTCAAGTATTCATAAACAACTACTTGAACCCTTCAAATAGTCACCTGGTGTATGAGTATTGACTGGTAAATAAAAAAATTACTTAAACTTTTCAAGTAAAAGAAAAAACTTCGTTGAAAAATAAAGAAGAATAAGAAGATATTATTAAATTGATTTGCATGTGCATTGAAAAAGAAAAGAAAATGATGAGGAAAACGAGAGATTGTAAGTGATGAAGTGAAGTTGATGGAACATGAATATAAATTTTTTATTTTAAAAAAGAGTATAAAATTTCTTAGCTAAATTAAAAAAATATAATTTCTCTAATAACTCAATTATAAACCCACTCCATCAATACTAAGTTACAACCACTTGATAGTTTGAGAGACTGATTTGTTATTTTCTCATTCTAATATCTAGAGAGTAAATGACTACTATCTAGTTAATAATTGTTTACTCAGATTCAAAGTTAGATATAGTTTCTCACACAATTTACGGTATCAAAATTAATATAACAGGGTCATGAAAATAAACCAAGATGTCTCAATTTTCATAAAACTTTAATGTATGAGGTGAAGAAAATAAAATGTAAAATTAATATAGCGTTAACATATTAATATAGACTAATATTTTGTTCACGTTCTATGGGATTGTACTACACACTTGTATTGTATTATATCTCCCGGTCGAGCCTATAAATAAGCGTCCCCATGTATATAATTTAATTCAATTGAATATAATAAATTATTTAGCATACAGCACTTGATTTACACAGTCTCAGTTTTAATAAAAATGAGTTCACAATTGAGTTAATAAAATATGCTAAACAACAAAATATTACCTTACTAGTAAGTTGGATAACATTCGATGAAGAGTGTCCAAACAATAATTGTTGTCCAGTTGCCAAGTTTGTCAAGGTCATTGTTTGGGTAATGCTTTTAACACTGTAACTTGACAAGGCAACATAGGTCTACATACGATTTAAAAATGATTTTTTATATGTTTATTTATTATGCACAACCTAAAATCACATGTATCGTTAACTTATAACTGATAATAATAAAATGATGTTATACGACATATTTCACCATTATCACTAATAATTGGGCTGTTCGTCAACAGTGTACTTGTGCACGCCTTGTTTAAATTAAAGATAGGTGGCATACATGAGACATACATATCTAGGATAGCCTTTTGGAAAAAAAAAAAATTGATAGAGAAAAACATGATGAATGGGTATGGAAAAAGGTTCTTATAAGAAATTATGAAAAAACCTATGATGCGTAGGGCAACAAAAGGTCCAAGAAAAAGCAAATAAATTATATATAGGGTGGAGGGACCAAACAAAAACTTGTTATATATTCAACAGTAAAAAAAGAAACGTATTTACTAATTAGTTTAATACACATTATTATTAGCCTGTGAAAAGTGAAAAAAAAAAGATGTGGGAGATTTCGACCCTCTCATGCCAATTGGTTGCAACACGAGAATCTGACTCCTTTACCGTTGTTCGTGAATTACGCGGAAAATTTTATAATGGAGAGAAAATGTTAGATTATTGTGATTCCTAAATTACTTTTGAAATAATATAGGTCACATAAAATTTATCAGATAACAAGTTTTTTTGTTCATCAAATTGCATTGAGATTCACTAAATATGTACTGAGATTCATCAAATATATACTGACGTTTACTAAATATGTAAAAATTAATAATTTTTGGAGAGGTTCACCAAATACGTACAAAATAATAATTCTTGGAGGGGTTCACCAAATACGTACTGGAGTTCACCAATTACGTGCGGAGGTTCACCAAATATGTATAAATTAATAATTCTTGGAGGGGTTCACCAAATACATACTAGGTTTACCAAATACCTAGTGAGCTTCACCAATTACGTAGTGGAGTTCACCAAATACATACAAAATAATAATTCATTGAGAGATTCACCAAATACGTATTGGAGTTCACCAAACACGTAGTAGGATTCACCAATTACATAGTGGGGCTAACCATTCCTAAAAGCCATGTATAAATATGTGATCGCCAGTCTCTCTCTCAATCACCAGTTTTTTAGCCTAATCGCCATTTATATGGCTCTAATCGCCATTTTTCACAATCAACCATAAAATTGATATTTTTGTAATTATTTATCGTACACCGGAAAAATCATTGATAAAATAGAAAAAACTTGTTATTTCAATGCAAACATTCATGAAACTCACTTATTATGTGAAATTAGATTGGATTAATTAAGGATAAATGATACAATTGAACACTTATTCATAAACTCGTTAAAAGCTATCATTGATATTGTTGTTGTGCTTTTGTGTAAGTATCGAGTGAGACGGGTTTTCACCAAATATAATTATAGGTCGTGATGTTAAGATGGTCGGTAAATCCTATTTATCGGTTTGACGAACACGTATAACCCTCAAGGTTGGATTCTATCTTGAAATCGAACATATCGGCTAATAGTTTGATATTGAATATCAAAACTATCTAAAACAAAGGAGAACGATTTTCTCATAAAAATATCAAAAATTTAAAAAACAACCGAATAAGATGAATTTATACCACTCTAAAAAACTTGAAAATTAAAAGAGATCAAAATTATGAAAAAGCCTAAAATTAAGACCGAAACAGATTTCGGGCCATCGAAAGTCTTTAAAAAAGTGTTGTTGGACCTTAAATTTGGCTGCGCACATGTAGATCACTGAATAAGAGTCGATTTGATATCTTACTGCCCACGTGGTTCAACCCGAGCCAAAAGTTACATCCTCTGGAAGTTGACTTGCGCGTGCCACGATCCATTTGTTCTAGAAATTCTAAAGCTGCACCGTCTGCATCATCAGTAAATCTTACTTATCGGTTTGACGAACACATATAACCCTCAAGGTCAAACATATCCGTTAAAAGTTTGAAATTAAATATTAAATTTAAAATTTTAACCTTTTATTTTAAAAATTATAACCTCATAAAATTTGAAAATAACATATTTACGTTTTAATTTATAAGCATATAAATATATTTTGTTACAAACCATCAATATATCCAATTAGATTCTACTAAGAGTATATTCTCCCCTTATGTTATGGCTCGTCTCACGCTTGGAAACCGCCAGTCTATCCAAACATTTTAAACTTCTAAATTTATTTATATCTAGGTTTTTTAAGCATAATAGGGAGTATTGAGACCAAATGCAACCAGCAAGCCCCAAACGCCATAGTAGCATGCGTTTGGCTTTTGTCCCAGTAACACGGTCCAAACGTCTGTGTGTATGGCGTTTAGGTCCCAAACGTCACCAGCAAGCCCCAAACGCTAGTCATGATAGGTGATTTGCCAGCCCTGACTGGCGTTTGGGGCCTGCTGGACACGTTTGAGCCCCAAACGCTATAGTAACAGGCGTTTGGCTTGTGTCACAGTGACACGGGCCAAGCGCATGCTAGTCGCGTTTGGGCCCCAAACGCCATAGTAACAGGCGTTTGGCTTGTGTCCCAGTGACACGGGCCAAGCGCATGCTGGTCGCGTTTGGGCCCCAAACGCCATAGTAACAGGCGTTCGGCTTGTGTCCCAGTGACACGGGCCAAGCGCATGCTAGTCGCGTTTGGGCCCTAAACGCCATAGTAACAGGTGTTTGGCCTATGTCCTAGTGACACGAACCAAAAAAGTCTGTATGTCTGGCGTTTGGGAGCCAAAGGCGACCAGCATGCCCCAAACGTCAGTCTTGAATGACGACTCACCATTTAGTGATGGCGTTTAGGTCCCTATTGTGCCGTTTGACTCTTAACAATTTTCATACACGCTTAGCTATATTCACACACTTAACAATTTTCTAACACTCAGTCATTTTCAAAACTTAGTCATTTTTGCAAATTTGCTTACTTTCACATACTCAGTCATTTTCAAACACTTAGTAATTTTCACAAACTTTCTTATTTTTCACAATTAACCATTTTCATACACTTGGTTATTTTTTGCACATTTAACCAGGATATCAATCTATATATTCACGCACTTGATCATTTTCACACATTTTCATATACTTATCATTTTCATGTAGTTGTTTTGCTACACTTGGTCATTTTTACACACTAAGTCATTTTTACAGGTTTAGCCATATTTTCATGTTCTAAGACATTTTTCACATACACTTGGACATTTTTACAATTTTTTACATATACTTTATAATTTTCATTCACTTAGTAATTTTCTCACCATTTGTCAATTTTTCACATACATGATCGCCAGTCTCCCTCCCATTAACCATTTTCACGCGCCTAGTCATTTTCATGTACTTGGTCATTCTTAATGTTTGTCACATCTCTAATATATATTAGAGGTCCTTCTATTTCTTTAAGCTCTCTTCAAAGACTTCACATAATTATTTATGTTTACACTTTTAACCGTTTTTATATACTTGATTATTTCACATACTAATTTCATTGTAAATCTTTATGAAATAATAACTCTTTACTAAATAAATAAATAAATTCAGATTTTCGTTTAAGAAATTATATCACTCGTTGGTATTACTACATATGCATATTCTTTTTTCGTCACGAATCCATTCTATTTTAAACTCTACAAACACACTTCTAACTTACTTTCTGGATATAACACAAATACAGTGAAGAAATTTTTTTAATAATTGCTTCAGTTGCATCGTTTCATTCCAAGTTAAGTGTCTCTCATATCTAAATTGTATTTTACTCTTCATAGAGGTTCTTCCATTTCTTCAAGTCAATATAATTAAAAAAATGATAGTTTTAAGAATATCCATATCTCCGAAGGTTGGCTATTGGTAACGAAATGATCCACATCAAATATGTCTCCAAAGGTTGGCCATTGAGTTTGGCCTCTTCATCAGAAACCTGCATTTCAACAATATTCTACGATACATAATAGTTGATATCATAAATTCATTTTCTTTTTTATTGTTCCCAAGTCCATAGGCTTCTCAATTACCTAAACCAATTCAAATGAGGGTAGCTTTACTGAGAGAATGAACGGTATCCTCCAAAAGGAAATCCATTAAAGCCAATTTTGAACTTTGAGCAAATACATATGCAAGTAATATACTCTTACATAAAAGTGAGGGAAAAATTACAATATTGGACCAACAATTAAGCGCCCCACTATAAAAATCAAATATTTTCTACACTCACTAAATATGCTAATAATGAGTTATTGTCCATGCTAATCAAGAGTTATCAGGAAATTGGTGTCCTTGTATTTGGTCTTTGGTAGATTTTTGAGGTGCTGCACATCTTCTTCTTGCTCATATTCTCCATCCATTTATGCATTGGGAGATGGAGAAAGGCTATTTTTTAATCATATTGATTACTTAAAACCCTCAAGAACTGGAAACAGCATGAGCTAGATCAAATCTAAATCCATCATAAAAACCCCCCCAAAATTTCTAAGTATCTAGCGAAAGCTATAACCAAAAGAGAAGTACACAAAAGTTTTTGGGTAAACAAAATTACAAGGGGATTGCGGGTGTCTAACAAGAAGAGCATCAGTAGAATAAGAAAAAACCTCATAATTGCAGGGGAAAAGCAAAAACCCAGGCATTTCATCAAATACAGGCAAAGGCACGCACAAACCATGAAGAAACTGAAGTCAAACTTGTCAGTCATCCGAGTCTTTCTTATTGGTATTTATCGAGATTGACGTGCAAATTACACTTGAATCCATAAATTTCCACACAGCATTTGACCCAGAAACCCAAAATTAAATAGAAATAATGAAAACCTATTAGCCTAAAATACTTTCATCAAATTGTTGTATATTAGTATGGCCATTATGCATTCCACCTTCAACATTCATCATCAAACTCTCTCGACTATTGGGGATAAAGGGAGCCGAGGTTGACGAGTCATAAAATTAATCTTGACCAAATAATGTTTTAACAACTACTTTCAATCTAACCTAGTGAGCTTTGGCTGGATCCTTTTACTTTTGGAATGCTTTTGGATCACATCACAAACCCAAATCTTCAAGAAATTATGACAAATAAAACTCTAGGCTCTCATTACTAAACGTAATGATCTGGCCAAAATCAAATAAAAAATTATAAATAACCAAATGCAGAGTTCACTAAGCTAGAACTGAAAATCATGCCCTAGATTATGTGGTTGAAGTCGAAGGATAGAAAAGAGGGAAGAAGGATGGGAAAGGGGGGAGAGCACACCATAGAAGAAAGAGAGAAAAAGAGAGAGATAGAGAGAGTGTGAGAGTAGCAACGACCAATGACGGAGAGAGTAGTGATGATCGATGATGAAAAGAGCAGTGACAGCTGATGATGGAGAGAGCAGCATGGACCGATGATGGGGAGAGCAATGACGATCGATGACGAAGAGAGAGCACAAACGATGAAAATAGAGCTTGAGTTTGGTGAATCTTTCGGATAAAAATGAAAAGATGAACATTGGAGTAAAAAAATGTAAAGAGAAAGAAATCTAATGGAAACCTGCAACTTATTCATCAGGTTGAAAGGTAAACAAACCATCAATGGCTGAGATTTATTGGAACAAATCCAATGGTCATAATTTGGCACAACATCAATGAAGGGAAAATTTTTCCCGGCATTAGAGAGTGATCCGGATTATGTATGAGTAGTTGTCAGATCTGAACTATTAGAACCAGCTTTGTCAAGTCATCAAATACACCCTAACATCTCCCTAAGTCTACCATAAGTGAGTGAAGCTGCCACATCATCATATTCACTTCTCCTTTACCCTTGGAGCCAGCTGTGCTAAATTACAAAAGCGGTTACATTAAGGAATATTTTATGTTAGATTAGCTGAGCTATAAGAGAGAAAGAAGCTTCGTCTTCTCCCTCATAATATTGTGTAATAGCTAAGAGATAAGGGATGGAGCACTAAGTTTTTTGGTACCAATACTGAAAACATAGAGCAATAGAAGAAGTAAAATATTAGTAGCTTTGTACTGGTTTTCACTGATATAAAAAAAGGCTTTGCTCCTTTTCTCACAGATTTTTAAGCTCTAAGATGGTATCAAAGTAGCACAACGAAAGTCATGATTGATTCAAGTGATAACACTGGAAATATCGCTGCTACAAACACAAAAAAATTATTAGGAAATGATCAACAAGTTGCACTATCAAACACATATTTCACCTCAGGTGTTCAATTTTCCAACTCCTTCAATTCATCCCAATCTATTAAACTAGATATGAGTAATTTTCTTTTATGGAAATCCCAAGTTATACCTACTGTTGTGGGCCATGGTCTCGATGAAATTTTGTTTGGTTTTAGTCAGTGTCCACCAAGATTTCAAGAAAATAGTGAGATAAACCAAGCATATAAGACTTGGGTAAGGTATGATCAACTCTTAATGAGTTTAGGACCTCAATGAGTGAGGGGGGTCTTTGGTTTTGTTATTAACTACAGAACATTTAATGAGGTATGGAACTCACTGAATAGGAACTTTGCCAGCACCTTTAGAGCTAAGCTTATGTCTGAAAGGCGAACTGCAAGAAGCCAACAAGGAAAACAAATCAATAAGTGAGTACTGTGAATAGACGAGGGCATTAGCGGACTCATTAACAGCTAATGGATAACTTGTTAGTGAAGAATATATTATTCTTCACATCCTAGAAGGGTTAGACCTAGAGTATGACTATGTGGTAATCAATATAAACTCAAGATCAGCAAGTATGACCCTAGAGGATGTCCAATCACTTCTGATGAGTCATGAAAATAGACTTGAGAAATTTAATTCTGTAAAGATCAATAGAGTTCATGCAAATGCCAACATAGCCACTTCTAACAATAATCAGAGAAGAGGTTTCACCAACAATGGACAAGGAAATCAGTTTGGTAACAGAAACACCAATAACCCAAGAAATAAAGGTGGTAATTAATTACACAAGAGGTAGAAGAGGTGGAAGGTTTGGAAGGAATAGCAACAGACTCATCAGTCAAGTCTGTGGAAATCCTAAACATGGTGTAAATGTCTGTTACTATAGGTTTGACAGGAACCTCAATCAAAATTATCAACAACAAGGAAATCATATGCAAATGAGTCCATTTCAAACACAACCAACAGTTGCCTTCTCTGCAGTCATGAATTAATACATGATTCAGTATGGTATGTTGATAGTGGTGCCAACAACCATGTCGCTACTAACTTTTGGAATTTAAGCATAACATCATACTACAATGGCCCTGAGAGACTTAATGTGGGTAATGGTTAAGTACTTTCTATAATACATATTGGACATACATCCTTAAACTACTTGTTAACCTTTAAAATTGAAATTTCCATATACGTAAAATAACTAAAATATAGTTAGTGTTTCTAAACTAACAAAAATCCTGAATGGGACGGGATAGGGCGAGTATTTTGGGTAAAAATATAAAGGTAAAAAATTTAAAATTGGTTTAAAGTTCAAAAGATTAAAAGGTTAAAAACTAAAAAATTAAGGCTTAAAATTAAAAAAACAATTGTGAGTCAAATTTTAAAAAAAATAAAAATGTTAGGTTATTTATGAAATATGGGACAGGACGGGACAAGTCGGGACAAAAAATTTTGTCCCATGTCCCGTCCCAAATGGGACAAAAAAATTTTGTCCCGTCCTGCTCGGTTCGGGACGGTTTTTCAGGACGAGACGGGTTTTATGAGGCGATTACACAGCCCTAGTGTCTATCATGTCCAAGTGTATGTCTGAGTCAAGAAGCTGTAATCCATTTCCCATTGCAATGAATACAATTTCTACTACTTCTGTGTTCAATACTGGTTATGCTTTATTTTGGTAGTGATTTCTGGCACATGAGACTTGGCGACCTATCTCACAAAATTTTAACCAAACTGTCAAATTATCTGCATAACCTTAGTATAAATAATCTTTCAATTTTTGTAATGCCTGTCCATATGGTAAAATCACTCCCTACCCTTTCTCACATCTAATACCTTCACAAATCACCCTCTTGAGCTCATTTATATAGACCTATCCTGCTTTCACTGGATCCCGAGAAGAATACAAATACTACACTCATTTCTTTGATGCACATAGAAAATTCACCTGGATTTACCATCTTAAATAGAAATAAAGGCCTTTAACACTTTTCTATCGTTCCAAAAATTGATAGAAAAATAGTTCAACCTTCCCGATCAAATGTGCCAATATGACTAGGGTAGAGAGTTTAGACCCTTCACCTCATACCTCACATCTCAAGTAATTCCTCATAGATAGGGGTGTAAGCGGTTCGGTTCGGTTTAGGGCTCTAAATCAAACCGAACCGTAAAATCAAGTTTTCTATTTTACAAACCGAACTGAACTGCTGAAAGAGCAAAAATTGAACTGCACCGAACCGCTCAATAACGGTTCAGTTCAGTCGGTTTGAGGTCTGTTCAGTAAGTGAAAAAAAAATCTTCCAGTTTTCAGTATTCAACCAAACTAACCAAAGACAAAATATATGAAGCAAAACCCAACATTTTTGTAGCATCTAATGAAGATGAGTAAGAGCTGTATTCATATTCAAATTTTACAACAGAACAAATGCTAAAAAAAATCCAACCCTCATCCTAAAACAATCCAAAAAACACAAGAAGAGAAAATAGATAACATAGGCAACAATATGAACAAGTCTGGAATGAACCAGAATCGCTCAGTAGCCTAAACTTCGATACTGCATTCTTTCTTCCACTAACAGTAGCCGTAAGCTTCGATTTGTCAAAATCAAGCATCAAATCGTTCATCTTATTTACCTTCGATGGCCAAATAAGAGATATCAAGAACGAATAGAGAGAGATAGAAACAAAGAAAGCAGATGGAGTGAAGAGAAAGAGAGCACAAAGAGATGTAGCGAAGAGAGAGAGGGAGCAAATAGATGAAGAGAGAGTGTGTGTGTGTGTGAGACTGAAGAGATGGAGAGAGAGAGAATGAGTGAAGAGATGGAGCATAGAGAGAGAGAGACAATGAATAGATGGAGCGAAAAGAAAATAGTAAAGAGATATAGAGAAGAGAGAGAGACAGTGAAGAGAGGGGGGAATACAGACTTGGAGAACGAAGAAGTGGAAATGGTTGGGAGGCTGCGCAAGGTGAAGAAATGGTTAGTGTGGGAGGCTAGGGTTTGACAAATTTACCTTATATAGGGGAATGCGGTTCGGTTCGGTTCGGTGCAGTTTCAGCATAAAAACCACAGACCGGACCGAACCGTAAGTGTTTCAAACCGAACCAAATCGTTTAAGATACTTACACCAACTATTTGCGGTTTGGTTCGGTCATTTTTATCTATTCCAGCGATTTTACTTACACCCCTACTCATAGACACCCTTGTCCCTACATTCATGAACAAGACGGCTCCTCAGAAAAGAAACACAGACACATTGGAAACATATCTCACTCTTCTAGCTCAGGGTACTCTTCCTTACTTTTTTTGGCGGGATTCCTTTCAATGTGCCACCTACCTCATAAATAGGTTACCTACTCATGTACTAGATTTCAAATCACCTTTAGAGGTCCTCACCAACAAGCTACCTGATTATAATTCTCTAAGAGTCTTTGGTTGGTGTTGTTACCCTTACTTGAGAGCTTTCAATGCCCATAAACTGCAATTTAGGACTTCTAAATGTATTTTCATAGCATACAACCTTACTCGTAAGGGGTGCAAGTGTGTCCATCCTTCAGGGAGAGTATACATCTCCAGGAATGTCATTTTTAATGAAAAAGACTTTCCCTACTCTAGTCAATGTAAATCTCGTACTCTCAGTCCTGTCTCACCTCAGACATTTGGTTCTATCTCATGTGTCTCTACCTAAACATCCTGTCACTGTGTCTATTCCTAAACAGCCCATCAAAGTGTCCATTCCTACCGACATTCCACCATCTCCCTTTGTAGGTTCTCATTCTCCTCATCCAGTAGGTTCTCTATCACCAGTTTCACTCCAACGGGATGACACTTCTCAAAGATCTCTTGATGTAAGTACCTCTTCTATCTTACCTCTGTCACTTCCAATTTGCCCAACTAATGATATTTATAATGCTTTGACTATCCTCATAACCATTCCCATTCCCACTTCTCAATCTTTACCTCTTCTTGTCCCTAATCCACTCTTGAACAAACACCCCATAATCACAAGATCCAAAAGTCGGATCAGGAAGCCTAAAGCCTTACTCACCTTCAAATACCCTCTTCCACCTCATCCCATACCAGATGAACCACTTTCCATTACAAAGGCTCTCTCTGATCCAGATTGGACACAGGCCATGAAAGATGAGTACAAGGCCCTAATTCATAACCATACTTGGGACTTAGTATCTCCTTCACCCTTCATGAAACTTACTGGCTATAAGTAGATCTACAAAGTCAAACTCAATGCAAATGGATCTGTTCAGAGTTTGAAAGCAAGATTGGTTGCAAGGCTTCCACCAGACTTTAGGGATAGATTTTTCAGAGACTTTCAGCCTTGTGATTTAACATAATACAATCAGAATTGTGTTGACACTTGCAGTGACTTTTGGATGGCCTGTCTAGCAACTAGATGTCAACAATACATTCTTGAATTGTGTTCTAGAGGAGGCAGTTTTCATGCAGTAACTTAAGGGGTTTATTGACAAGATAAACAACACCATGTTTGCAGGTTAAGAAAATTCACTTTATGGCCTCGAACAGTCACCTAGGACCTGGTTTGATAGTTTGACAAGCGAAGGCACACTCTCTTACAATGGAACTTCACCAACTCCAAGTCTGACTCTTCCTTGTTCATTCTCAAGAAATGGAAGTCTCTCATCTACATTCTGGTATATGTAAATGACATCTTAATCACTTAAAATGACAGCACTCTCATTAGACACTGCATCACCCAGCTTAATAAATTCTTTGTCTTGAAAGGCCTTGGCTCACTGCACTACTTTCTTAGTATTGAAGTAATGAGATCTCCAAAAGGCATGCATCTGTCTCAAGGTAAATACATTAGTGAACTTCTGAAAAGAACAAACATGCATACTGCCAAGCCTTCTTCTAGTCCTTCCAACGACTTTACCAAGCTCTCTATTTGTGAAGGAGAATCTATGCCTAACATTACAAAGTATAGAAGCACCATTGATGCTTTACAATATCTTACTCTCACTAGACTAGAAATTTCTTTCATTGTCAACAGGCTTAGCCGGTTCCTCTATCAGCCCACATGTTCTCATTGGCTAGTCTGCAAAAGGGCCTTGAGATACCTTAATGGCACTCTCCATGATGACATTTTCATTAAACCAGCATCTCACCTCCACCTTAAGGTATTCTAATGCTGATTGGGCAAGCAATCTGGATGATAGGAATAGCACTGGTGGTTATGCAATGTACTTAGGTGGTTCTCTCATTTATTGGTCTTAAAAAAATAGTTTGTTGTATCCAAGTCAAACACAGAAAGTGAGTATAGGTCACTTGCTAATTCTGCTACTGAATTGATATGGTAATCTAAGTGCAACTGCTCTAGCTTCTCATCTAGTTTTCCATGCCAGGTCCAAACATATTGAAGTTGATCTTCATTTCATCTGAGGTCCACTTCTCTCTAAATCTCTCAAAGTGCTATATGTTCCCTCAATTGAACATATAGCAGACATATTGACTAAGACCCTCTCAACTGATTGGTTCAAGTACCTCATGTCCAAGCTTCAAGTGTGTTCCTCCCCTTTCAGCTTGAGGGGAGGTATTAGAACTAGCTTTGCCAAGTCAACAAATACACCTCAACATCTCCATAAGTCAACCACAAGTGAGTGAAGCTACCACATCATCATATTCGCCTCTCCTTTACCCTTGGAGCCAGCTATGCTAAGTGACAAAAACCGTTACATTAAGGAACATTTTCTGTTAGATTAGCTGAGTTGTAAGAGAGACAGAAGATTCATCTTCTCCCTTATAATATCGTGTAATAGCTAAGCGAGAAGGGATGGAACAGTAAGTTTTGTACCATTTCTGAAAACAGAGAGCAATAGAAGAAGCAGGATACTAATAGCCTTGTAATGGTTTTCACCGATATCAGAAAAAGCTTTGCTCCTTCTCTCACTGATTTTTAAGCTCTAAGTTGAACCATCAAATCTATTTTAAATATGCTCTCAATGAATTTTTATTTTTTTTATTCTTTCAGTTATAACAATTTGGGACGTCCAGATACAGTCAAATTACTCAAATTACTCTAACTACTCACTATCATTATTTTTGAAACAACAGAAAATATCTTTCGCAATAGGAGATGGTCATTTTCGTCTAATATTGATAATTAATTTTATTTTCAATCATTCAAATCAGCCCTACACATTTTATATAATATATATATATCTAGGTCATTGAATAAAACTCTATAGGTCATTAAACAACATTTCTGATGTTCAAGAGATAGGAGATGACCTTATTTCAAAATGGGGGAGTGTTGGCCTCAACTTGCAGACAATCAATTACACTTACTTCCTCCTTTGTAAAAAGTATATCTGCCAAAGTGAAAACCAAAGTACCTCTTCCCACTCCTATAATCACTTCTAATGTCTCAATAATTCTTCTTTTTCTTTTATGTCAATTTGCTGTTCCCCACTTACCTCACTCACAAAATTATCCCACTTACCATGAAAAGAAAAACCTAATGACGGATAGCATTGGCTGTCACAATCTTGATCATCTAAATGTTAGTTATTATTTATCTTGTGATAGCACAAATTAGAATGTATAGTATTTCCTTATTTGAATAGATCTTGAACAATATGTTACTATCGTGTCGATCCAAGTTAATCTGATAGTGGTCAAAGTAACCTCTTAGGGTGAGAATTGAATGCATAGCTGTTGGTGGTTCAAATTCCATGAGTCACCACCTGAAACTATCTCATAAACTTTTCAAATCAACAGTTTCGTCCTTAAGCTTTTATTTCTAAACACAAATAGTCAATCTCGTGTTATAATCACTAACGTAATCATGCATATGACATACACATGACTTGAGATTAGCCTAAGAAAACCATACATTCCTCATTTTTGAGGAATTTCATCATTTCACCATCTTACTTTTGTAAGCTCAAAGTAAAGAATTTGTTGCTGAAGAGGAAGAGAGATGACGTTGGCAAAGATAAGAGATGGTGAAACGGTAAAAATCCCTCAAAATGACAGATATGTGATCTTTTTATGCTAATCTCATAAGCATGTACACATGACATAGTTATTTCTTTTAGTGATTGCAATATAAAAGTTAACTTTAGACTATGTGCTTAAAATAAAAACCTAATGATTGACGTAGTGACCAATGGAGAAATTCATGTTAGAGGAAGCATTTTGTGAAACAATCGTAGCATTGAAAATATTTTAATTGTAAAAAAATAAGAAAACTAATGTATGTTAACATACGTGTTTACTCAGGACAGTTATATCAGATTAGTCTGAATTTATACCATTCATTTCTTTAAGTGAATAATTTACAAATCGATTATTATGAAAAATTTGAAAAATTTATATATCTAGTTGTTCTTAAGTGTTTGTTGCTTTGCATAAAATGGCACTAATTGTTAATTACAAAATTACATAGAATTGTTGCTTTTGAAGTAAGAATTCAAAGATTAGATTACGGTAAGAAAGATTAAAAAAAGTGAGAGTAAGAAATATAATTAAATATTCATTTAATTAAAGGCAGAGGGGAGCTTGGGACGGCCCCCTTCTAAGCATATAATCCCCCACACCTCGACTAAAGTGTTGATTTTAAAATATAAATAATTCTATAACGATTAAATAATTGATTATATTTAAAGTAATCAAATAATATTGTAATAATTTAAATATTATTTTATTAATTTATTTTAATGAACTATCAAATATCAAAATATAAATTATTGTCACATTACGTAGTTATTTAAAACGTTGTCAATTAACTAGTCACTTTATAATTATTGTTAAGATATTTAGGACTTGCAACCACACCAAAAATTAGGTTTAATTTGCCAAAAGGGAAAAGGAAACTATGTTCTGTAAGTAAATAAAATTGTACTCACAAAATTTGTGAATTGTGTGTAGTAGTGGTATCATATACTTTCCTTAAATAGAAATTTGTTCAGGTAAGATTTTCTCTCGTTATCTTGTAATTGAAGTTTTTACTTAAATAAATTATTTTAAAAAATTGAAATTTGAGCGCTCGGCCCATGTGAGCCTGGCCGAGTGAATTGAAGGAATTTTAAAAATTTCCAATTTTTTCGCTTTTTTAGAATTTTAATTTTTTGAATCTTCCCTCCTATTTTCCCTCTTCTTTTTCATCCAAACTTTTCACCTCCCCTCTTCTATAAATAACACTCAACCCTTCATCCAAATTCACTCATCTCCTCCACCATTTTTCAATCTCTTTATCATTTCTCCAATATTTTTTATCTCTTCCTTGCATTTCATGGTGTTGGAGTTTCCTCGGCATTTTTCGTGAAGGATTTCTTGGGTCAACAAATTTCTCCTTTAATCATAAAGGTTAGTGCTCTTACCTCTTCTAGCATCCTTATAGTTTATTTGGTAAATCATCTTGGGTCTTCATTTATTTTATGCATTTCCTAAGTTCAATATTTTTTGGCGAACTTCTGGTGAGTAATTCCTCCCTTTGATTCTGTCTTAAAATTATTTTCGTAGAATTCACATTTTCCATGCGTCGAATATGTTTGATTCTACTGACTGCATGCACGCCCCTAGCAGTAACCCTTCCATTTTAGGGTCATCAAATCAATTTGGACCCTTTGTAGCCCGAGTGTTTGGTACTAAGAGAGTGCTTAATGATGATGTCGTGCCCCTGGGGATAGTGTGAAAGCTGTGGATTTGGTTGTGTCTAAGGGTGTTGATGAGACTGAGGGCATGGACAAGGTTGAGAGCATGGATGAGGATAAGGGAATGGGTGTGCTCGAGGGTGATGATGGTGAGGCCGAGGATGAAGAGGGTGAAACTGTGGGTGAAAAGGATGAGGTTGAGCGTGAATAAGGTGAGGCCAAGTATGAAGAAGGTAAGGTCGAGTGTGAGGCTGAGTGTGAAGAAGGTGAGGCCAAAGGTGAAGAGGATAAGGGCGAGGGTGACCAGGTGAGGTCATCTCTACATGCAGGTCCGAGCTCAACTATCTTTCCTACCTCTATTCTTGCCGAATCTCACTTGGAAATGTATCGAGTTGAGCATGGTCTTCCTAATTCTATAGAGATGAGGCTTCCAAGTGAATTTAAACGATCGAACTCTTTCCCATCAGATGGCTGGGTATGTTTTTATGAGTTCCCTCTTAGATTTGGCCTTAGATTTTCTTTGCCAAAATTTGTAAGGAAAGTGCTCAGCTGTTGGCTCATGAGAATGCTTTTTTCTTTTTGGTCTTAGGACATAAGGTTGAAGTCACGGTAATCCTTAAACTCTTATGGAGTCTATTCTATTTGGTTGAACATGAGATTATTGGTTGTTATTACTTGAATGCTAGATTGTGAACTAGATTGCTTATCGGTAAGCCAACTAGTAACAAATATTGGAAAGATAAGTATTTTTTATTCGAGGGGAGTGGAAATGTCCTTCGAACGAGATACCTCCCAATGTTATAGAACGTCATGCGGCGAGTGAGGCTCCCCATGCTACTAGTGTTTGGACTAGTTAGGGCACTCCAGGTAGAATATAATATTTCCCCTTCTAGATATTGTCCTTTGAATGTATATTGATGCATGTTGTCTTCTTTATGCAACTTCTGGTTCTCGGGCCTTGATTCCTTTACCGAGTCTACCATTAGAGAATTTGAGTGTCTTCGTGGACACCCAAATAGGCACGTCAACTGGATTTTGACAAAGAAGAATCTGAAAGCTGCAGGTTTATGGAAATATGCAGTCGAACATCTTAGAGGTATCCCCCTATGTCTTCCTAGCTCATTAAATCCATTCACTTATCTTAGATCTTCCCTTTACTGCTTATACAGGACTGAGTCTGAGTTGATCATTTCGAACCCGCTGACCTTGCTGGAACGGAACACATATCTAATGATGTCGACATGGGAAAATGCCAAACTCTCCTATGATGAAGTGAAGAAGAGGAAAACGGAAATGAGAAAAAGAAAACATAGAGTGTTCCTCTACCTGTTCCTGTATTTGACCACACATTTGTGCCCATGACTGCACCTGTAGCTGGTGGAATTCTCAATCGGCCTTCTGATGGGCCATCATTTTATCCTTCATAATCTGACACTATCATAGTTCCTAATCCTCATCATCGTCAAGATAAAATGTCTTGGGAGGTAATAGAAGAGATTAAGGAGATCCCTCAATCTTCTCCTCGGTCTTTATAACTTCCTGGCAACTCGTATTTACAGCCTGATGGTGCAAATGCCTTCAAAGTGGCTAACTGGATCCTTACACCCCAGGACCAAGTGTTGATGACTGCCAAGAGTGATGAAGAGATTATTGAAGAGTCTGTCGTCAACGCTCTTTGCATAAGTCTCTTTCTTCTTCCCAGAGGTATCCCCCTATGAAGAAAGCCAACCACCTGAAAATGAAGTACGGCCGTCAGACCGAAGAGCTAAAGAGTGTAAGGAATGAGATATCATCTCTTCAATTATCTATGAAAAGTACGAAGGAGAGGGCGGCTGTATCTGAGGCTAACTTCATTGCCTTGGAGAGGAACATAAAGCAAGTGGTGAGCGTGATAGGCTGAAATCTCCATGTAAAGCATCAAACATTGCTCAGCGTGAACTTCAAGAGGTATTGAAGGTTGTGAAAGATGAGCTTGCAGTTGTAAAAAATGAGCTTGCCTTAGTGAAGGAGGAGGTGCTGAAAGAGTACAACGTCGGATACATGGCTTGTAAGATGGAGATGAAAGGACAAATCATAGCGGGTAAAACTTATTGGAGCCCATGTATTCTTCATCAGACGAAGATGATGAGAATGATACCGTAGTAGCTGATAATGAGGAGGCGTCTCTAGCTGAAAGTGGCCTCGTTTTTTAAGATCTCTCAGGTTCTAGTTGTGAGCTTGAGGTTTCCATCGATCCATCTACTCAAAATGAGACTGATACCCAATCTTTAGCTCATGTGGACACTTTCTTTTTTAGGGGCTTGAAATCTGATCATTTTCCCTGCGTGGCTCTTTTCGACTGTGTGTGGTTTATATTTTTTACTTTACTCTTTGGTACTTTGAATGTTAGTTGACAATGTAAGCACAATTTAGTTGATAATTAATGGAGTCTATATTTTGATTATGCTTTGAATGCACCTTGCTTTTATTTGGCTTTGGTCACTTGGTGTGAATGAATCTTAATCCCTAAACTTTTAGTTTGGTTTTAGGGTATCTTTTAGGTCATTAGGGGCGTTGGGATTATCTGTTTATATCCTTTTTTATACCTTTGAAGTCTTGGACTCATATTCTATTTTATCGTAGCCTTGACTCAGTTCTTTTGCCCTATGTAGGGTCTTACTCCAGATCATCTCAAGTGATGAGGAGGGCTCACCTAGCTGTGACCTTGGATGAGGTCTTTCATCCGAGTGTTCCATAACCTTGAGCGCCATGAAATATTATTGCGATCCTTTCTCCCTATGTAGGGTCTTACTCCAGATCATCTCAAATGATAAAGAGGCCTCATCTAACCATGGTCTTGGGTAAGGTCTTCCATCCCGGGTTCTATGACCTCGGGAGCCACAAAATATTATAATGGTCCTTTCGCTCTATGCAGGGTCTTTCTCCATATCATCGCAAGTGATAAGGGGACCTCATCTAGCCATGGCCTTGGGTGAGGTCTTTCATCCGAGGGTTCCATGACCTTGGTCATGCTCTGTATTTGCCTTAAAACATGACTTATCATTTGGCAAATAATCTGAATAATATTTCTTAGTACTTAACTTTGTTGTGATTATAACTTATTAAAATAAATTGCTTAACAAAAATTCAACTAAAATAAAGTACGTAATCAATGTAAAACCTTAGGCTAGTTGTGTTTCAACTTTTACTGACTCTTCTCCCTCATTAGACTTGAAGAATATATGTCCATGGTCTGATGATTCCAACAATGGTGTAAGGACCTTCCCAATTCTGGCCAAGGTTACCCACTCCATGCTCTTGGGTATTTTGATGTACCTTCTGGAGCACTTAGTCCCAACTGCGAATCTGTGGATGTTGATACCTTTATTGAAGTATTGGGATACTTTCTGCACATGCGCCTCTAGGATGATCAATGTCAATTCTCTTTTGCCATCTAGGACATCTAGTTCTTAGGTCATGGCTTCTCCATTGTCGCCCACTTCTATGAGTTTTGCCTTAATATTGGGCATCCTAATCTCAACCAAAATCACGGTCTCATCTCCGTAAACCAAGGAGAAAGGTGTCTCTCCTATGGGAGCCCTCTTCGTGGTCCTATATGCCCATAACACTGCTGGGAGCTCTTCGACCCATTTCCCCTTAGCTTGGCAGAGCCTTTTCTTGAGTGTATTCAAGACTGTTTTATTAGAAGCTTTGACTTGCCCATTCGCTTGTGGGTGTCTAGGTGCTGAGAATTGTGGTCTGTTGTCTGTGATTTTAACCTTTGATATCTCGAATCTATATACAACGTTCTTCCAGAGGAACCCTTTGACCTCCTTTTTGTTGATGTTTGTGAAAGACTCTGCTTCTATCCACTAGAAAAATAATCAGTGATCATGGTAGAAATCTCTTTTGACCAGGAGCAGGTGGCATCGGGTCCACTATGTCCATCCTCTATTGCATGAATGGCCATGGAATGATTATGGGTGTTAGTTCTTCTGGCGGCTGTCTGGGTATCAATGCATACTTCTAACATTTATCACATTTAGCAATATACTCTGTAGCATCAGTGTCCATACTTGGTCAAAAGTATCCCACCATGCAGGTTCTCCATCTCATTAATCTTCCCCCTGAGTGATTTCCACATTGTACTTCATATGGCCTAGTGTATGACCTTCTATATAAAACTCCATTCAGAACTGAACACCTTGTGGCTCTGATTTGCACTTTCCTAGTCTCATCATGGTCTTTCGGGAGTATGCCCTTTGATATAGTACCAATGAGGGGCTCCATCCAACTAGGATCAGTCGTATGAGGTATCCATAAATGAGGTTCCACGCTATTGACACTTGCCACTGATCAATCTACGACCGGATTTAGAAGGAAACCGACCAGGATAGTTCTCTTCATATCTGTGTCAATGGCCAAGGCTAAAGTTGCTAGAGCGTCCGTGTGGCTATTCTGTACTTGGGGTAGCTACTCTACGAAGTACCTCTTAAACTCTCCCATCAACTCCAGAACCTTGCTTTGATATGTCCCCATCATGGTGTCCTTAGTCTGAAAGTTGTTGTTGACTTAATTAACAATCAACTAAGACTCATTGAATAACTTCAGATGCTCTACCTCCAAGTCCTTGGCTAGCTTCATTCCCAGGAGTAAAGCTTCATATTTGACTTCATTATTTGAGGTCTTGAATCCAAAGCGTAGCGCCATTTTGATTATTGTCCTATCTGGGGTTTTGATTATCAGCCCAGCTTCGTATCCACGTGCGTTTGCTGAACCATCAACATAGAGTGCACATTCCATGTCTAAGGGTTTCTCTCCTACTTCTCTATGTGTTGTATCATCTCCAGTGACTTCTTCTATACAGTCTGGGCCTTCATCCTCTTGGGATAGTTTCATCTTTACCAAAAAATCAGCAAGTCCTTAAGCATTGATGGTTGTCTGAAGTTTGTATCTGATGTCAAACTCTCCCAAATCTACAGTCCACTTCATCAACCTTCTGGCATCTCCAATCTGTGCAAAACAGATCTGAGTGGATGTGAATTTCTTACCGCAATGGTATGACTCTGGAAGTAGTGCCTGAGTTTTCTAGCCGAGGTAGTCCCAGAGCAACTTCTCCATATATGATTATCTTTTCTCGGTATCCAGAAACATCTTACTGACATAATCGACTGGCCATTGATCCTTTCCTTCTTCCCTGACTAAGACAAAACTCATTGCATTCTCTGATACAGTAAGGTACAAATATAACGTCTCCCCTTCCTGAGGTTTTGATAGAAGGGGAACGGACATCATATACTTTTTTAAATCAGCGAACGCCACTTTGCACATCTCATCCTAACCAAAGGCCTTGGTATTTCTCTGGATATTGAAGAATGAAAGAGATTTGTCTGAGGACCTCGATATGAACCTACCAAGGTCTTCCAACCTGCCATTTAATTTTTGCACATCTTTGATCATCTTGGGCGCGACCATCTCTGGTACTGCACTAATCAGGATTTGCCTCAATCCCATGACTTGTGACAAGATGACCCAAAAATCTCCCTGAAAACACACCGAAAGAGAATTTTGATTGGTTAACTTTCATACACTATTTATTCAGTACCTCAAATGTCTGCCTTTGGACCGACACATGGTCGTGCACGTGCACTGACTTTACCATCATATCATCAATATATACTTCCATCTTCTTCACCAAGTACTCTTGGAACATCTTGTTGACTAAACGTTGATATGTGGCTCCCACATTTTTCAATTCGAACGGCATAACTTTGTAGCAATAAGTCCTACTCTCAGTCATAAATGATGTCTTTTCTTGATCTGAGGGGTGCATTAGTATCTAATTGTACCCAGAGAAGGCATCCATGAGACTAAGAGGGGGAATTATTGGTACAAAGCTATGTCGTTCAGAATGAAGACTAGAAAATGGAGAAATGATGAAGGATTATCTAGACATTGGTGTCGTGCCCAATCTAATATACTCTGACGCTCAAGTTAGTAGAATGTCTTTTAGAATGGTATTGTCGAAGACTAAAAGAATGCATATTGTTCTTGTGATGGGTCACCATCTACTTATAATGAAAGAAAGAGAATTTTCAGAGAATATTTCCCCCCAATCATATATTTTCAATTGTTATCTTAACCCTTTATACACCTATGAGATTCTGTTGGAGATGTTCAGATCGTGTCTCTATTATGTCAAAGGGGACGACTCCATTATAGGTTCAATACCGAATCAACTCTCGATTCATGCGCTCTGCATTTTTTGTTGGTATAAATAAACATTTATATTTCACGGATCCACATAATATTTTACGATGTTATCTTTCGTGAATATCAGTAACAAGAGCGGAATATAAAATTATAGTTTTACCCCTCTAGTTATTATTTCCTCAACTCCTTTATTGATTGTAGGAGTGTTCAAAATTGTCTAGTACCGAACAAAAAAGACCGGTTTGATTGGTTCTTTATATGTGTTCGGTTCATGAAAATGAGAAAATCGAAGTTTCAGTTCGGTCCAAAATTTTGGTCATTTTCGAACCGAAACATTATATTCATAGTATTTTTTTAATTTTTATATTTAATTACATATCAAACCGAACTGAACCGAAAGGAACCAAAACAAAACTTTGATTTTATATTATTTTTTTAATAATATCATTCAAAATAATTTTCTAATTAATAACACCGAATCGAAGAACCGAACCGAATCAAAACTCACGGTTCGGTTTGGTTTTATTGCTGAACCGTGAACACCCCTAATTGACTGTAAATAAAAACATCATATCAGTGAAGTGTTTCATGCAGTTCACAATGTCTTATACAATGACTCATGTCATCGAGTACCGGGTCTGGCTTATTTATTCACACACCTATCAATAAAGTATAAGGTAATATTGTTGCTAGTGCAATCTTATCACGGATTCCATATCTCCGAATCATACAATTCCAACATAGTTGAATTATGATCCCAACAACCGAGATATTACAAGAAATTTGAACTCACTCCTTTGGCGTATCATATTCGCCTCAAGAATGTAATTATGAAAATACCTTTGAGGTGTAACAATTACATTCAGAGCTAGATAAATGACTTTGCTCTAAACTAATTTGTTACCCGTCTATTCAACATGTTCCATAACATGTCTAGGTCAACCGTTAGAGACTCCACTCCCACGTCCCGAGTCCGGCATCATTTGGTTCAACCTAACAGTCTTAATTGGACTTGATTGTCCAGTCGATCCTAAGACTGTAAATAACATTTTAAATTATCTCAGAAGAGTTTATCTGGAAGACCGGTTAGTCTTTACTATTCTTTCATTTATTCATAAAATTCAGTATTACATATATGTCATAACCAAATACTCATAAATAGTTATTACACCATATTTTATGGACATAATTTTAACTATCTCCCACTTGGACTACAGTTTTTACTTTGATAAATAAATTACCAAGTAAATTAATCAATTTATAAAATAATTTCTAATCAATTAGTGTTGAAAAATTACTGAATCAAATAAATTTAATTTTTAAAGACTCGATTGGGTTTGAAATTAAATCTTAAGTCCCTACGAATCATTTGGGCCAAGCAACTCTTACTCAATCCAACACCTCAATAGGTATGGTTGGTCGATGTCAGCCAAAGGCTCAACATGGTCTTATGCGCTCTAGGGTTTCCAAAACCCTAAGGTTTTCTAAACCCTAAAATTTCATAAACCTCAATGTTTCCTAAACCTTAATCAGGAAACCTACGGCACGGCAACCTACGGTAGCGGGCCGCGACAGCAAGCAAGCAACGACATGCGACGGCGTGAACGGCGGCGTGTAGTGGTTTTCGATTGGGAAGCGGGTGACGATGGATTTACATGGAATTTAACGATACAATACTTGTAAAATTAAATTACATAAAATCATATGCCTCAATTTCGACGAACATCAATTCTAAAATTAAAAAATAAACACTTAGAGTCAATCGATCGAGATCCATTCATAAAACACATTCAAACATACTTTGAATCTACCATACAAAAATATATGCCAATATCAGAATTTCCATCCATTCATATGTTTAATCACAGAATATGCACAGTCAAGAACATTAGACTCTGGTGCCAATTATTGGATCAGGTTTTAAAAAATTGAAGAAAATTAATGAACCATAAACGGTTCGTGGGCAGAATATAAAAAATTTCAAAAACAAATATTTAATCAAATTAAATATAAAACCATTCAACTATCATACATATTTAGATAAACGTACCGAGAAGAGATAAAAATAATTTTATATATTTTCTTGTAATGGAGAATTTCTGAATAGGCAGGATCCAATTAATTGTCTAACGTTCTTCATTATTGAGATTCACAGAACTTCAATTGATTTTCACACCAACAATCACTTGTAGGATTCAGAAGTATATCTCACAAGGATATTGTTAGGAATAGAGTGTTGGTTATCTAATCAACTGAGAAAGAAAAAATATTTTTTTCTCTTCTTCTTGGTTTTCGGGGGCAACTATAGGGAGGGGTGACATAAACTCTTTTATGTTGTGTCTAACACTTAGCTTAACTTAGGATTAGGTTTGCAACCCTTTTATATTAATTATAGAATTTACCCATATAGCCTTGTATGATAAAAACTGAAATGTATCTCATTTGCACTGCAATCTGCGATTTTCACATCTCTCTTAGAGCCAAGATTGTGTCCAAATTCATCAATTCAAATTGATAAATTAAATTGTTCTCTATCAATTAATTAATTTCTTTTATTTATCAATTATTCAATAATTAGAAAATAATAAATTAATTAATTTGAACATTAATTTTGATTTTCACTAATTTAGTGATGACACACATCACATATGAGTTTGGGAAGTGTACATTGGTCCAAAACATATTTTTACTCCAATTGACGTCGTTTCTCATTCATGTCCTTCTGAGCTACTTCTGAGACTGAATGAACATTTATGAATAAATCTATGAGATTCAAATACTCGACTAATTTATCTTCATAAATTCCCGACCTATTTAATCCCGACATCGTACAACTCCACTACAGGTCTGATGCAGAATCAACTTTCGATTCATGCACGCTACATTTTCTGTTTGTGCAAATAAACATTTATATTTCAAGGTCGACATGATATTTTATAATGTTACCCATCATGAATGTCAGTAACAAGAGCGGGATGTAAAATTATCATTTTACCCGTCGAGTACCAAGCCCGGTTTATTTATGCATACACTCATCAATAAAGTATAAGGTGATATTGTTGCTATTACAATCTTACCATGAATTTCTATCTGTGAATCACGCAACTCCAACATATTTGAATCACGATCCCAACAGCCGAGCTATTGTCCAATAATTCGAACTCACTCTTTTGGCGTATCAAAGATCGCAAGTAACTTGGTCAAATTTCGTATACACCTCAAGATTAGAGTAATTATAAAAATATCCTTAAGGCTTAACAGTCGTAATTGGATTCAATTGTTCAGTCGATCTTAAGACTACGAATAACATTTTGAACTATCTCATAAGAGTTTGTCTGGAAGACCGCTCAGTCTTTACTCTTCTTTTATTGACAACAGTTTCAGGACATACGTAAATTATAAACACACTTTAATTAAAGAAAACTTTCATTTATTCATAAAATTCAGTAATACATAAATGTTATAACTAAATACTCATAAATAGTTATAACACCCTACTTTATGGACATAATTCTAACACATCGATCATTGGTGAACCCTCGATTATTAAGGTGACCTCGGTTATGGATGAACCCTTGATCATCATGGTGACCTTAAGCCTTATAAAGTTGATCCATCGTCCAAAGCCCTTGGGCTGGGAATTTATGATCCTCTCATTATGAGTTGAGTATTGGGCCTTGCCTAAAATCCTTATTTGAAATGAGCTCTAACTCATATGTTTTTTATCCCCACAAGTTTTAGCTACTACGAAGTTTATAGCAGGCAAATCTACATCAATTGATAAGTTTTGCTCCTACCACAAGTCTGGTCGTGGTCTTTCAGATTTTCCAACTATACTTTGCAAGTACTGTAACATGATTGAACATATTTAAATGAATGCCCTAACTATTCAAATAAACCTAAATAAGTATCATTACCAGAAGACATGGGAATCTTAATAGTTGCAGCCAAAAAAGCTTGTTTAGTAGGGGAAACTATCCTGCAAAAGTAGATGCTGCTTTTATCCAAGTTACTTTTTGTCCAGAGGCATTGTGGTATCTTGTGATACATTCAAGACGATGGACACATGAGCTATTATCAGTCTCAATGAAAAAAAGACTGTCATCTGCTAATAACAGATGAGAAATATGAGGACTATTCCTTTTAGGATAGACCACGTTGATTCTACCATCATCAACAAATATTTGGATACAATTTGGAAGGCAATTGGCAACTATAATGAAGAGATAAAGGTAAAGAGGGTGTCCTTGTCTTAAATCTCTTTGAAGTTTAATAATCACCATAGGTTGACCATTTATCAAAATATTATATAAGGTAAAGGAAACGCATTTCATATTCCAGTTAATTGTTTTGAATAAAAACCAGATTTAACAAGCAAGGGTTTAAGGAATTCCCAATTAACTCTATCAAAGGCTTTTGCCATATCAGTCTTAATAGCCAAAACACCTTTCCTATCCCTTTTCCCTTTTTAATGGACAGCCTTGAAGAAACCTTGTCCAATCAAGGCCAGTTGTTCTGATAAAACATGCCTGAAAGGCCATCAGGACCAGGTGCTTTCCCTAGATCCATACAAAAAACACATGCTTAACCTCATTAAAAGTGATTTATGTAACAAGGGAATCATTGATATCGTTACTAATAACATGAGAAATATGTTGTAAGACCCAATCTACATCAAATATGTTTTCTGATTTAAAGCAATCAGACAAATGATCCTTCATAATCCTAGCTACATTATCCTCCTCTTCTTTCCAAATGCCATTTTTATCTTTAAGCCTAGAAATGATATTGATTCTCCTGCTCTTTAAAACATATTGAAGGAGAAAAATAGAGTTTTTATCATCTGCCTTAAGCCAATGCACTCTAGATATTTGATCCAATATATATTCTCATGTTTCTAGATTTTACTCAAAAGAGAAAGAATATTCTTTTTCTCCTTTAAGTCATCCTCTGAGTCCTTAAAATCCTTCAGCCTAGCTTTAAGCCTATTGATTTCTAGTTTAGGGTTACCTCTCAAATTTTTGCTCCAATTAGTCGGATGATGTTTACAACCCTTAATATTTTTATAAAGTTTGCCATACATAGGTTGTGAGATTAGAATTCTAGGAATTTTCTGTAGTAACTCAAATTCATTTCCTCATGCCATTTAGCCTCACACCTAAATCTTCTTCTTTTAATTGTAGTAGGAACATTTTTAATTATGAGCATGTTACGATCAGAACCCATACTAGGTGGATTCATGACATCCAATATATGAAAGGTTTCCAAGATCGTATCATTTACCAAGACCCAATCAACTCTTTCCTGTATGAATTCAATACCACTTCTCCCATTTCTCCAAGTAAAAGAGCACGTTGTCCCTTTAATGTCGTGCAAGCCACATTTATCAATAAAATTTCTATATCTTTTTGCTTTATTATAGTCATAAGGCCTATCACATGGCTTTTCATTATTATACAGTAACTCATTGAAATCGCCAATATTAGCCAAGATTCATATATGCTTTTGTTAGTGGAAGCTAATTTATCAAACTCTTTCCACCTAAGTTGATAATTCCTATGGCCATAGACAAAAGTGACTACCTACATTAATGATACTCAAGTCAACAAGATTATCAGTATTAAAAACATTAGAGACACTAATTGTCCCAGCAAACAAGAATTCCAACAGCCCAACAAGATCAATAATATGGCAATTATCAAAATTTAACTTCCTAACAAATTCTTCAGATCTAATCCTATTAGCTTTGGTTTCTAACAAGCAAAGTAAGTGAGATTTGTGATGAAAGATAGCATCTTCCAAGGCTTGAACTGTCAAGGTATTTTCCAGTCCTTGACAGTTCCAAACTATTGCATTCATGGCACTTGTGATGGCTGTGTAAGGTTAGTCATCACAACCTCCTTATTATATTCCTTACTAGTACTAACATATACCTCATTTAAGTTACCCAAATCTTGCCAGCTTGTCTCCTCAATTCTTGGCATTTTGTTGTTGGAACCCTCTTTAGCCTCAATCACTATGGCCTTGCATTGTTGCTTTCCTTTGGAGGCTCTGGTTTTGAGGTAGTTGAGTATAACTTCTTGAGAAGCTTGAAAAAGAAAATTATCCCTCCCTTTGATAGGAGAATCCAACTGAATCACCAGCAGCAGTAGGACTAACAACAGAGTCATTAATATTCACTCCTTCATAGTGGCCAGAGTTGTCCTCAATTGAGGAGTTCACACCTTTAGAATATGGACTCTTACCTTCAGAACAAGGACTCTTTTCATTAGAATGGTTCCTTCTTGAGCATTTTTCCCATCTTGACATGATATGGAGTCTTTAAATATGCTTATGATCTCAACCAATCACTAAAGAATATTTTTTTTCTAGTTTTCGTTCCTCACAAGCTCTAATATCATGGCAAAGATTTCCACCATTGAAGCAAAATTAGTCATTCGTATTTAAATCCAATCCAAATTGCAGCCTTGTATCTCATTTTTATCCATATTCCAGGCTTCAATAGATTTTGTAGGAAAAAAATTTATGCGCAATCTTACTGATCTTGAGGTTGCACTATCAAGAGTATATTGGTCAATATCAAGAACATCCCCTATAACAATTGCAAGTTTCCTAAAAAATGGTTCAGAAATCCAATCAGAAGGGATATCTTGAATCTGAAGTCATATGGGGCATGAGTTGAATTGAAGCTCTAAAGATTGAGACCCAAACACATACCTTTGAATTAGGAGCAGACTTTTGTTAAAACTCCAAGGCCCTTTGATAATAACCTTCTCCAGTTCCTTTTGGCACTCGAATTTGAATAGAAAGATATTCTTATCCAGATTCTTCAGCTCTAATCCACCTTTAACTCCCCAACTTTTCGTCACAACCGAAAGAAGGACATGGAAATTAACAGTCCTATCCGAAACTACTTTCTCAACTAGCCAACAAAAATTGGCTTTTTCATCACCTGGAAGAACATCTTTCAGATCCATCACTTCCATGAAATTTGAACAGAGGTTCTCCATCTCCATGAACAGATCGCAATCCAGAGAATGAACAGAGAAGACTCAAAAGTAAGAAGAAAGTAGCCAGAACAAATAAACCCAACAAGGAAGAAAAAAATTACAAAACTAGATGAGAATGAAAAGAACTCGGAATGGAAAAAACCAGAGGAAAGAACAAAGAGACTCAATCACAACGAAAAACTCGAATTCCTTCTTCAAGCTATAGATTGGAATAGTTGAGAAGGTCGAAATCCAGTTAAGGTGATTTCTTTGAATAAGAAAGAGAAGGCTAGGTTTCTTTGAAGAAAAAACTAGAGCGATGTGGGAGGAAAAAACCCTAAATCTAAACTCATTATATAGGCACTAACAACTCCCTAAATCTAAACTCATCAATTAGACACTCTTCACTTGAGTGGGTGTTACTCACAACTCTTTCAAAAATAAGTTTTCCAAGGGCGAGGATTAAAAATTCAGAACTAGGAACAATCAAACAACATTATATACCACCAAACTAACGGGTAACAAGATAAGCAAATAAATTGTTAATTACTGACCTCATACGGAAGAAAAACTAGAGAGACTTTAATAAACAACTAAAAGAATTTTAACAACTAAAAGTAAAGTAGAGACGCTCAAAGATATAAATAAACAAAAGGTTCTGAAATGTTGTTTGTTAAATTATACCTCTAAACTAATTATTTTATAAAAATCAATCCTTACATTAATTTTTGTTTATCTCTAACCACTTTTCATTCAAAATGCATTTGTAAAGTTACATATTTACCTTTTACCTCATTTCTTCTTCTTCATTTTTCATTTTTTCCACTTCTTCGTTTTCAAATCCATTCAAGCTCTCTCGCTCCGTAAAATGAGTTTTTGCTCGAAAAAGACATGCATGAACCAAAGAAGACGACATATGTGTTCTTGCTAAAGAAGGTGAAGAAGATGACTGAATCTCTACAACTGAAGAAGACAAACCAGATCTGACTCCATATCTGAAAATGGGTTTTTGCCTATTTTTACAGATCTGAACCAGATCTAGCCACGATGAGTACATTGACATCGTGTAGTCTACACGACGGGTACACTGGCATCGTGTAGACTACACGATGGGTACACTGGCATCGTGTAGACTACACGATGGGTCTAGCATCATGTAGTCATCGTGTAGACTACACGATGGTTACACTGGTATCGTGTAGACTACACGATGAGTACACTAGCATCATGTAGTCATTGTGTAGACTACACGATGGTTACACTGGTATTGTGTAGACTACACGATGAGTATACTGGCATCGTGTAGACTACACGATGACTACATGATGCTAGTGTACATTGGTATCGTGTAGACTACACGATGACTACATGATGCTAGTGTACCCATCGTGTAGACTACACGATGGGTAGACTACACGATGGTTACACTGGTATCGTGTAGACTACACGATGCTAGTGTACACTGGTATCGTGTAGTCTACACGATAACTACATGATGCTAGTGTACCCATCGTGTAGTCTACACGATGCCAGTGTACACTAGCATCATGTAGAGGAGTCCATTTTGAAAAGAGTAAAGGAGTCCATTTCAAAAGAGAAACAAAATAATGAAATCGGTAAAGTGATTGGAGAATTTTCTCTTATTTTATGATGTCACGTGTGAAGGATTATTCTACGACAAAGTATAATACAGAAGGAATAATTAAAGTGAGACGCAACTCAAAGAGAAAACATACTAAAGACAAAAGAAATAGCTTAGATCTCCACTCAACATGTAAAGCATATACAACAATTAATGTGTTCACACTGAAAATTTGTTTTGTAGTTAATTCACCATTTAAGTGTCGTTTTGACATTTTAACGGTGTGATACCTCCACTAAGCATCTCGTTTGTCGACCACATATAATATGACATGTAAGCATGTATGCTTGTTAGCTCGATGGCTCGACAATATGCATTAAAGGTCAACATTTTCCCTCACCCATGTTATAACATTGTCACCACCTGCTATTTACATCTTTATAGATACCAAGAAAGATGATCAGTTTTTCAGTAAGACATGTGATGGGCTGGGTTTGACAGTTGCAAAAAAGAAGTAAGCAAAGCTTGGGTTGAAGGCTCGATTTTGGGCGGTTCGAACCGTGTTGCTGACAAACTTAATTTGGTTAAAAAAAAGGTCTGAAATGGAGAAAAAAAGAGTTTTCGGCCAACTCAAATAAGCTCATGTTGAAGCTCAAAGACCATTTGTAGAATTTACATGGAAAGGATGAGGGCAACATGGAACATATCTGTAGCACTGAGTTGCAGTTGAGTAAGGCCATTGAACAGGAAGAGAAATATTGGAGGGATTGGTCTTGGATCGAGTGGCTGAGCGAAGGTGATCAGAACTCCAAAAATTTTCACATAAAAGTTATGATCCGTCATTGCCAGAATCACATTCATGGGTTAGAAGATGAATTTGGGAAATGAGTTACAGATCATGAAGAACTTATGGGCATTGTTGTGAGATATTTCAAAAAACTGTTCTCTTCCTCTACCCCCAAAACCTTTGACGAGGCCCTTCAATATGTGGTCTCGAAGCTAATTGTGGAGGATAATGTTTCGCTGGTTAAGGACCTGAGCGGGGATGAGTTCGACACAACTTTATCACAAATCAACCCGACCAAATCTATAGATTTGGATGGTCTTAATGCAGGGTTTTATCATCACTTTAAAGATATTATCGTAGAGGATGTGTTTGATATGATTCTATATTTTTTTAATAGTGCCTCTATTCCTGATTCTTTAAACCAAACATTGATTGTCCTTGTTCTGAAAATTCATAACCCTTCTTCTATGGCTAATCTTCATCATATTAGTTTTTGCAATATTTCTTATAAGATTATTTCTAAAATAATTACTAACAGGCTTAGATTAGTTATGGACAAGTTAAAATAAGCTGTCTCAGGCTGCGTTCATTCAAGGGTGTTGGAATGGCGATAACATATTACTTGCCCACGAAATTTTGCATTCAATCCGTGCCAAATATGTTAAAGGTAGAAATTAAGCTGCAATTAAGTTGGATATGTCCAAAGCTTTCGATAGGTTGGAATGAAGTTTTATAATTCAAACGTTAAAGGCAATGGGGTTTTCCGATAAATGGCGCAATTGGATTTTTGCTTGTATTTCCTTTGTAACATTTCAGGTTTTGGTCAATGGCGATATCTCTAAAAGTTTTAAGCCAGAAAGGGGCCTTAGACAAGGGGATCTGTTGTCTCCCTTCCTTGTCATTCTTTGTGCAGAAGTTCTGTCATCCTTACTTTATGTTACAGAAGCTTGGGGAGAAATTCACGGATGCAAGGCCTCTCGGCATGGACCCTCCATATCTTACTTACTCTTTGCATACGACTCTCTTCTTTTTTGCAGAGCATCGAGAGGTGAATTCACTAAAACCCTTCAATTCTCAACTGTTATGGTATGGCCTCTGGACAATCTATTAATTTAAATAAAAGTTGCATTGTGTTTCGTAAAAGTGTCTCCCTAGAGCTTAAAAATGAGACATAGTACTGATTTGGGGAAATACTTAGGATTATAATCCAACTTTAGGATGTTTAAGCTCAAGTTATTTAATGAAATCAAAGATAAAGTTCTGTGTAAATTGTCTAGTTGGTTTGAGAGATACTTATCTGCTACGGGTCGAGAAGTTCTTATCAAAGCTGTCTCTTTAGCTGTTCCTAGGTATGCTATGCCATGTTTTAAGCTTCATGTTACTTTGCTTGATGATCTTTGCATTCATATGTGTACTTTCTTGCTTTGCTTGATTTGGTGTGTTTTTGTGTTATGCTAGCCAAACAGGGCTAGAGAATAATCTCCAACCCAAACAGTTTGCTTGCAAGATTCTTAAAGGCCAAATACTTTCATAACTTAGATTTTCTGAATAGTGGGTTAGGTGCTAGACCGTCTTGGTGTTGGAGGAGCTTGTTAGAGGGAGGAAAACTTTATTGCATGGTGTTAGATAGAGAGTGGGTAATAGTAGGAGTATCAACATTTGAACTGATCCATGGGTCGCTCGTCCTATTAATTTTCGTGTGATTTCACCCCCTACCGATCAGGTTTGCTTGGTTAATGATTTAATTATCGATTCTAGTTGGTATTCTGACTTTCTTAAGGAGGTTCTTATGGCTAAGAATGCCGAGGCGGTCTGTAAAATTTCCATTAGTAGGTTTGATTATGGGGACTTAATTATTTGGCATTATTCTATGGTGGTTACTACAGCGTTAAGTCTTGCTACAAAGTGGCTTTATCCCTTTGTAGGAATGGTTTGTTGGGGAACTCAGGTTCGGGTGAAGGGAGCCCTTTGGTTGATAACAAAGTAGTTTGGAAGGGTATTTGGAAGCTCAAAACCCCTCCAAAATTAATAAATTTTATTTGGTGATGTGCTAAGGAGTTTGTGGCTGTCCAGACTAATCTTTGTAAAAGGGGTATGAATATTTACCATTCTTGCCCGCTTTGTGGAGTTAAGGGAGAATCAGAGGTGCACGTATTTTTTCGTTATCCGTTTGCCATAGCCTTTTGGTTGGGATGTCATTTCTTCTTTGATTTCACTAACATTGAAGGAATGCCTTTCTTTGATATTTGGTCTATCTTTTGGAGGTCTTTAATTTATTCTGAGTTGACTGAAATTTGTTTGCAATGGGTGGCTTCTGGTCTTTGGAATATTTGGAAGGCACAAAACAATGCTTGTTTTAAGAACGAGCTCCTTTATCATGTTGTTTCTATTCATCTTTCTGGAAATCAGATTGAGAAGTTTAATTCTATTTTTTATTCTCGGACTAGCCGAGTGAGCTTGCTGGTTTTGAATGGTAAGTCGGTAGCTTCTGCTTCTCACGAATTAGTTAGCGGTTTAGATATACTTGTCTCGAATTTAGCTAGATCTCATCCTTACTTGTTTCTTGAAGATAATCAGTGGAGATTTGTGATTGATGCTGCTTATTGCAATGGTGTAGGGAGTTTGGGCTGGGTTCTTTTCCATCCGAATAATTCTAATAGCTGTATCGGTTATAAGAAAATAAATCATGTAGAAAATGCTTTGACGGCTGAGGCTTTGGCCATTAGATGGGGGCTGGAGTCGTGTGGTTTATCTGATGGTGTTTCACTTTATATTCAATCGAATGCAGCAGCTTTCATCTCCCAATTAAAGAGTGGTTTGGTCTCTAGCGCTGTGATTGGTACCATTATTAATGATATAATTATAGCGTGTTCTTCTTTTCGTTGCCTTTGCATCATCTTGCGTATCTTGGTTCTTTAGAGTATGACCAGGTTCATATAGACTCCCTTCCTTTATCGATGTGATTTTTGTTAGTTCCTAATTTTTCTCGTTTTTAGTTAGTACTCTTTTTCTTTTTCTGGGTTTTACCCCTTGAAGTTTTTTTCAGGCAAAGTTTTAATGAGGCTAGCCTACGGGGTTTCTTTTAATCTTTTAGTTTTTATTTTATGGTTGAGACTCAGTCTATGGTGCCCCTTTCAACTTTTTTCTTTGTTTTGGTTGGTTTAGGTTAGATAATGAGGGTGCTAAGAAGGTGTCAGTTTAACTGGGATGTCCCGGTACATCTACTGATTTTTTTCTCCAACTTGAGTCTTTGTTTGTTTGCCCTGGGGTATATGCCCCTTGTATTTTTGTATTCTCTGTTTTATTAATGAAGAGCTATTTTCTGTTGGGGTATTTCTTACACCCATTCTCTTTGACAAAAAAAGAAAGATAATCAGTTAAGGGTAATTGGATTCTTCCATAAAACGACTAAATACTCTATATACAGTTACGTCAAAGACTAACTTAATCATCTAAGGCTTTTTTATAGCGCCCCACCACCTTGGTTGGACTTATCTTAGAGTTATCTTACAGGTTCCCAGCATGGAGTTGGAAGATCAACACCGTTGAAGATTTATAATCCAACAGGAAATAAAGAAAAATTATTAATCAGAAATCAATAAAGAGAAAATTTGAAACCTTGATAGAAAAAAATGAAAGCTTAAATCTGAAAAAAAATGAACAAGATTAATTTCTAAAAAGAGAGTTTAGACTTACGCCATTGTCAGCACCCAATCAATAATGGGTTCGCCTACTTTTATCATTTAGTTAGTGTTCACGTCAGCAAACTTAACAGATTATTTTACGGTGTTTGACGAGTTTTTAACTATTAGTGACACATCAATATTTTTTAAAGTTACTCTAACTTTTCAAACAAAAAAATTTAAGATAAACTATTGAGAACAATTAAAGATTATTGTGGATTTTTATGAATAATAAATACTTAAAGTTTATTATTGAATTTGATATCTTGAAAGCTATTTAAGAAAATTTAGGAATCATAGGTGGACACTATAGTTTAAAAATGATTCTCCCTATCTTATGACTTTAATATATTACATATTATAGATATAGATTAGAGGACTAAATGTGTTTAATTTAACATTTGAAGGACCCCACAAAGACATTAAAGTTAGAGTAACAGAATTATATTTTCTCCCATTTCTTATTCAACAAAATAACCACCAAATTGTTTGTATCGAGTGTAAATTCTATTAATTTGATGACAGTATATCATCTTCAAAATATATCTTAACTATATCGTAGAAAGAAAAGGCCAAAAATTCTCTTTCATAATGTATACAACACTATGCAATGTTTCTATAACAAGTATTCAATATGAATTGGGGTGTGATTCCTGGTCATATGCAATACGAAATTATAGAGTGACGAGATCAATTCGTAGGCTGCCTTATCTCTTTTGTCTTGAGCAATATACTGTTTTTTAAATAAGATTATTGGTGATATGAATTAGTAGATAACTAGATACATTAAGACATCTCAACTAGTGTAACATATTTTTAACATCTTGATCATCTAACACATCCCAACATATCATTAATAAAAGAAAATTTTCTTTGATACCCTCTGTAATTTGCTTAAATGATATGAACACCCTTCTAGTTAAAAATGGCATACACCTCCCTTCATGTTAGGTTTAACTGACAAAAAACTCAGAATTGATAAATTTCTAATTAACACCGTTTTAAGTAACGTGTAATTCTAAAACTACCCCTCATTTTATTTCCGATTCTGAAAACATTAAAATAAATTTTTTAATATTCAAATTGGAATTCACATAAAACTGAAACAATCTGGGCTGACTTATATTTCGGGTTAGAAAAAAATGAATGGATCTAGGAATATCAATGGGACAGGGCGGGGGTGAGGTAGCCGATCCACATCTCCGCCTCCATATGTCAACTCCATCTCCACGGATAGATAGGTTACTCATGAGTTCTCTGTCCATTTCTTTAAACTTAAATTATGTGTAGAATTTATCAAGGTTGGCCTAACTAGTGGCAGAGGTGAAGAAAACGTCAAGGTATGACGAGAGAATGTTGGAAGTAAATGCAATAAAGATGATTCGGAAAAAAATAACATAGAAATTATCTTATTGGCTAAGTTAGTGAGTGTAGTGAGAGAATTGAGAAAAAAATAGTATTAGGGTAGGTTGTAAAATGGAGTTATAATTTAATATAATATAGATATATTTAAAAATATATGAAAATAAATGGGGCAGGTGATAGGGTGGAGACCATTACATCTGTCTCTACATCATACCCCCATGAGTTTATTTACAATCGCATCGTACCCACCTCGTTATCTCATTATTCACTAATATCTCAACCTATTAGGGGCAGGTCCCCACAGACTCGAAGACCCACGAGTGATTTTGACATCCTTAATTGGATCGTTTTGGTTATATGGATAATATTGTCTTTCACACTTAAACTAACATATTTTTAACAGAATAAACTTATTTGTTATTTTTAAATTAGATAGATATTTGTGTCATTTGAGTAAACTGTCAAAAGAAGTCAGTATATTTTTTTTTATAAGAAGAGACATAATCATAGCATTAAGATATTTAATACTCAACTAAAACAAATTACAAGATTCATTAGGATAATTCATCAAGAGAATTCTCTAGAAATTAGGATTCCGTGGAAACGATAATTGAAACACACCTCAATTTTAATTAGAAAAGTAATTCTGATCAAATTTTAATTGATCAAGTTATATTTTAATCATATATATATCAATTTGATAAATTATTTTAGTGTGTGATAAAACACTAACATATGAATGAGTACATATGATCTGATCAATTAAAAAAATTATATATAATGTGATTAGTCTAGAATTATTCTAATTTTAAACATCAAAGTTGTTAACGACATAAACAAAAGATTTAATTAATTTAAGTGTTTTAAATTATTCGAAGATTTGGTTAGAAAACTGAAGCTATATAGATCTGATTGAGAATTAGACTAAGTTTTAGAGAACCAAATCAGTAAGAAACCCCAATAAAAAAATTGTCTATTTGCAATAATTTTTAAAGGGCAAAACTAAAAGTGGCAACAGGAGAGAGAACAAAATCCAATTATGGAACTGATAATTAAGCTCATGAAAAGGATGTGGTTAGAGTGTGACCGACGTAATTAGGTAGTAAAGGATGTGGTTAGAATGTCCCTACAATATTTGAAGGGTCTAATGTTTGACTTGTAAAATTTTGCATTGAACAATCAACGCATGCTTCCCCAACAGCTGAATCGATGGACATTACATTAATAAAAATGATATGGTTGTAGTCTCGTTTTCTTCAGTACGGTACATTATGAAGGGAATCTTCTTCAGGTTTATAGATTTCAAAGATAACAGTACGACATTTATATGTTAGTGTTTCATTAAAAAAATTAAAGTGTAGAAGTTAGGGTTCAAAATTTTGAGTCTAAATGCAAGAGTAATTTTACACCGATAAAGTAATTTGATTAAATTTTAAGTGATCAACTAATATGTTAATCATCTATAAGTTAATGTTTTTACACTCATCAAAAAGATTATTTAATATTTGATCGATTACTTAATCAATTTAGAATTATTCTAATCGTAAAATAGTGAAAGCAATGTTTTTTTTTCTTCATTTTTTACCAAAAAATATTTGATTTGGTGGTCTAAAAAACACCTTACTAAATGCTTCCAGTGTATCTGTAAAATAGTGAAATGATTATTTAATAATAATTTATAGATTAATATTTTCACATTCATCAAAATAATTATTTAATACTTGATCAATTATTTAATCAGTCTAAAATTATTCTCATTGTAAAATAGTGAAAGCAATGTTTTTTTTTCATTTTTTACCAAAAAAAAGTTGATTTGGTGGTCTGAAAAACACCTTTCTAAATGTTTCGAGCGTATCTGTAATAAAAAGAAAAGAGAATGTACTGAAGTGGAATTGCAGTTTCTCCTTTTAAAGCTACAAAAGACCTTCACGTGCTTTTTTGTAAGAACTGCAAATAAATATTGATTCACAGTCCATCTCCTTCGACTTCACCAAACACCTGAGTAACTCTCTCTCTCTCTCTCTCTCTCTCTCTCTCTCTCTCTCTCTCTCTCAGTGATCAGTCCGGTATGTTTGGCCACTTACAACCCATTTTGCACGTTTTTGTTTCCTGATGTTTGTGTGTCGGTGTCCTGTTTGGTTCCCGAGAAATTGTGGGAAAAAGAGCAGAGAAAAACTTCTTAAACTGGATAGAATGCTTCTCCTCCATATCTTGAATATTTTTATCAGCTACACTTCTTGATTATGATTTTGTACATCTCATTCTTTCCCGAAACAGCTCGAGCTTCAGCCATATTTTTAATTAATATGGTGTATTTTAAGTTGAGCGGTTGAAATTCTCTCTTTTAAGTCTTCGTAACTCATTTCGATTTGACTACTTCTATCTTAAGCCTCTTGTTCGATTTCTGAAGAAAACTCTGCGGGAAATGAGCGAAATCAAATTTTGTGTGACTCAGTGACTGTTTTTTCAGTTATTAGAAATGAGAAGTATCAAGTCAACTAGGTCAAAAAATCATAGGGGACATTTTCTAGTTGATGCATTTCATTTCATAACTCGTGAACGTAGTAAAGTAAATATTCTGGCCCGTTATCTTTGCTTTTCTTCCACTAGTTCTCAGCAGTCAAAAGGAGTACTAAGTTTCCTGCTCTTTGAGTGGTTGGTATGGGACGGAATATCTTTATTTGGCTCATCTTATATGTTGGTTATTGAATTTCCTTTTGCTGTCAAATCTACATGATAGTGAAATCGTGGTTCTGTTTGTCCATTACTTGAGAAATTTTGAGTGTGTTTGTATGCTTTTTCTTTCATTTTATGTTAGTATTTCTAATCTATGGTGGTCATGGTGCAGATATATAACTAATTTTTATCTTCTGTTAATTAAGGTAGGCTTTGGAGATTTTGACTGATCCTGCAACTGTGGTTCTGTTCTACTGATGGAATCTTGGAGTTCCCCTCCAGAAGGGAAAGGGGTTTTCTTTTCTGATGATTTGGAGTTTCCTATTGATTCATTTTCAAGAGACAAAAAAGCTCTAATGGGATGGGACAGTAAAGTCTCTTTCAATTTCAAAAACATTGGGTCTAGTAGAGAAGCAGTTGAGAGCATGGAGTTATTGGAATTTGAACTCCCTGAGATGATGAGAAAACATTTCCATTGTAGTTCTACCATGGAAGTAATTGGCGATGACGTTGGTAATGATTGTAATAAGAGGATAGCTTCTCCAACGTGTCTTATTACGTCTAACTTGTCTCTTGGGGAAGAGGAATCTGGATCTATGGTTTCAAGTTCATTCATGGATTCTAACAGTCAAGATTCATCACTAATTGCTTTGAAATTAGGGAGTCTGGCTGATTTAGATTGCAAGGGTTTGCAGAATAGAAAACTTTCAGAGGATGTACCAGATTTATCTTCTGTCAATCCTCCCTTGCTGTCAAAGAAAGCCCGTATAAAAGGTTCTTATTCTCAGACTCCCTTCTGCCAAGTTCTTGGTTGTAACATGGATCTTAGCACTTCAAAGGATTACCACAAAAGGCACAAAGTTTGTGATGTCCATTCCAAGACTGCGAAAGTCATTGTTAATGGAATTGAACAGCGGTTTTGTCAGCAGTGTAGCAGGTTGGTTTTCTCCCATTCTCCTTTTGTGCCTCTATTCTAATTATCTTTGTTTATGTGGGTTGGCACGTATTTCATCATTTGTATTTTTTATCAGATGACTGAAGGTTTCATTTTTCCTATTTATCGGCTGTAGTTTATTAGAGATAAAATAAAACCATCTCAATAGACAAGAAAAGTAGGGGGATAACCTGTATAAAACTAATTTCTTACTTGACTGCATGAAAACAATGATTCCTGTGGACTGCCTTTTTATTTGAGGGGAGAAAAAGATTAATAGTTTATTGTTTGCTTTCTGGAAAACATTAGAATATTAGTAAAATATTAATCGATACTTTCGAGTAGCTATCTGTATAAGCAAAGCACTTGGTAACAGCCACATCAAAAGGCAAAGACGAAGGGTGAGCTTAGCACTTGACTTGCAGATGTGCCAGTTGATGTTGATCATCTTTGGATCTGTATTTACATGATGACAAAATGGTTTTACCTCAATGTTTACATTTCGTTTAAACCCGTTGATTTAGGATGAACTCAGAACTTTGTTGCTTGTCCCTCTTCACACTCCCAATGATCCGTAAACTTACGATTAAGGTCAATTTTATTTGTGTAAGTCCATTTAATAATACTCATAACTTCTATTAACTTTTTTACCTAACGTATCTTCTATATAAGTAGGTTTCATTTGCTTGCTGAATTTGATGACGGTAAGCGCAGTTGTCGGAGACGCTTAGCTGGCCATAATGAACGTCGAAGGAAGCCTCAGTTAGATACCCTCCCTGGTAGACAGAATAAGTTTCTTCAGTCATTTCAAGGTATGGATCCTTCTATTCAGTCTTTCACGCACATGCTTCAACCAAATTACAAATGATGTTATGGTTTCAGAACTGTTATAGGCCCATCTGTGATATCCATATCCATACTTAGCCTTCACTGAATCTTTTTCCTTGACAATATAGCCATGATCGTAGATGTCTAGGCAAACATGTCATTCAGATTATTTCATATATACCTATTAAAATACCAATCAATTGATCTTGCAAATTCATTTCCTTCCAGATTATGTTTTTTTTCCCTTTTTGGTGCATTATCATGGACAAAGCATCATGAGTTGCTTTCATGACTGATATATTTGTTGATGGGACACTTTCTTGTAGATAAGGCACTCATCTAACTGTTGTTAGGTGGCATTATACTTTATCTATTATCACTATAGTTTATGGGTAGCAGGGTAATGTTTTCTTTTAGTTGCTTCAAAAAAAGATGAGAAATATTTTAAACGAGTATATAAAGTGGAATTGGTTTCTTCATGATTGAGAGATGCCATAATAAATTGTCTCACACGTCACTGATAAATAAAATGTTGTCACGCTCTTTTATTTTGTAAATAAAAACCAACTGCCCCATGACAATTTGTATAGTTATCTTAATCAGAAGAGAGATACCTTTATATCACTTTAAATCCCATTAAATTTTGAAGTTATTTTGCAATAAAGAATAATAACTCTCTCTTGCAGCTCTGGGGAATTGTCATGTCAATCTTTTGATGTTGTCTATTTAGTGATTATTCTCAAGATTACGTCAGTGATTCCCATGAAAGGCGCGGTTAAAACTGATCAAAGTTACTTAAAGACCATCAGTGATACTGATGCTGTGGATTACTATTTATCAAAACACTTTTCGCAATTGCATTCACTTTTGCATAAGTACATATACTTTACAACTAAAATTATTGATGATAGTTGTTTGGATCGGTCATGAACTAGCTATTGCCTCCCCCAAGCCAAGCACCTTCTAATATTAACTGTTTTTAGTCTCTTCTATTGAATTTTGCATTTCGGGTACATTTATTACCAATACTGTTTTAACCATTGGCAGGAACCAGCTTCATGGGGTCTTCTTTAAAGGGTACATTTGTATTTTCTGATACATTTCCGGGTGCAACTCTATATCCAGAAGAATATGTTCCAGCTAATCAGCGTAGACATTTTGAATTCAATGAAGAGTCAAATTACTGGCCACAATTAACAATGCCCATCCTGAGCAGGCAGTTACTTCCCAAATCTTTTCTCAATCTTTATGGCGGTGCGAAACATTGTGACAGGTTACATTCATCTGCAAGTGAAGATTGCATTCGTCTTGATACTGAATCAACTACTCAGAAGCAGTCTGGGGCCTTAAACTCCAGTGGTGCTCTCTCTCTTCTGTCAGCTCAATCACAGGAATTCTCCAGTAATTTGTCAAAAATTCCTCTAGCAAGCCCCCAGATAATTCAAAGAGACTTCACTAATCACAGCATTGCCTTAAAAGCGAAATCAATGGAAAAATATGGACAGATTGGATTCGCATGTGGAATGAATACTGGCGACGTAAACCAGATGGGTTCCTTTAGTGTCACTAGTGCCAATAATTTTATTGACCTTAAAGTTCATTCTGGAAGGGTTTGTCCAGAGATAGATTATTTGAAAGCTAAGTACAGTCTTTCTTCAGAACGTGGACCCACTGTCGATTTGTTCCAACTCTCATCACATCTTCAGAGAGTGGAAAGGCAGAAATTCTGTCCTAACGCAGGAAAATGATGACTGCAACTTCCCAAGCATTTAGAGGTGATTCATGGAGGTATCCTCGCATATCTGTTAACAGATTTCTTGTTAGGCTTTTGTTGTGCTCAGACGTGAAACTGCAACTGTTGTCATGGCATGGCTAACTGATTGTTACACTGCATAACATCATGATAGCCTGTCTTGTAAACTCACAAAACCGAGGATCTTGGCTCTTTTTTTCAGAAGTTAGGTTGTTTACGTTTGAAGATTCAGATTAATGTCGAGATGCTTAAGTTGCATTCTCTGTTCTGATTCTTTCTGACAACATAAGAATCAGCATTGGAAAAAATGTGGAAAATAAAATAGGCAAAACGGCATGCTATAAATTTGTGCTCCAGCATTCAAACTCGTTCTGGATATAAGTGGAAAATTTTGCTTTTGTGCAGGTTTATAGGATGTTGTTTGAAGCTGCAGCATCATATCTTCAACCAACTTCGACATTTCAGATGCAAAGTAATAGAAACTTCAAACTTAGGTACTACCACTGTCTACTTCTATCGACATCTCTCTTTCAAAGAACTATTTAACATTAACTTATATGGGTCTTATTGCAACGAAATCACGTAAGCTCCACTGGTTGAAGTTTACGGCAATGTTTTGTTCCTGTTTGGTAGCTGGTTGGATTCATATAGATTTCGAAATGAAAGAGTATCTCAAAAGTAAGTTTACCAAACACATAGTCTAATTTTAACCGTATTTAAAAATTATTTTTAAACAAGATTTTCAGAAAATTTATAGTAAAACACATGAATACAACTACCAAACCCGGCCCGTTTTTAATAGATCAATGCTATTTGGTTCAACTTATGATGCATCATAAGTTTACGTGACGAAAACAGATTTGTTATATCTATCTAATTATGCCATGTAGACTTGTGATGCATCACAAGTTAAGCTAAATTGTATTTTTCTTTTGAATATTAAATTTTCTTTTTGAAAAACATCTAGGTTTTCTTTTCTTCTCAAAACTCGTTGTCAAACTACGAACCAGATTGATACTTAAACTTACTAATCTGACTTTCCACAATTTTTCTTTATGACCGGAATCCCGACAAACTGTGGTCCTGCAAGTCACTCTCTCGAACCAAATGAGATAAGAAAAATTTCTTTTGTTATGCCCACTATATATTTCTTTAAAATCTCATAAACTAGTTAAGAAAACTATCCTACAAATGGGTGAATTTTTTAGTCTAGGCAACATGTTATGGAGAAAAAGCCTTCAAGGGTAGTGGCCCCCTCACTCATGATAAGTGTTGTTATAAGCAATGAGCAGTGGAGCAAATCATTTAGAAAAGCTACACAAGAATTAAGCCGACCAAACCTAAAGAATTCATTTTATAATATTTCAATAACATCAAGTTGGTCATAAAGTGAAGAAAAGCTTTTATGCAAGATGTCTATTATCTATTACAATTGAAAGGATATGTTATTTCTTTTTATATTCTAGTCCTTATTGCATGTGGGTTCCATATTATAAGGCTGCTAATGACATCTATGATGGTGTTACATTATATTATCATAAACACTTTAATTATCATGGCTAATTCTTTATCTTTCCTTATCTTCTTCTCCATGCATATTGCACAACAGTTGTTTTTTAGGTTATGATTATGGAACTAGGGAAAAAGAGAGAAACTTTAAATGAAAATGTCAGAAAATGTAGGTTTTAAGGGTGCCGTTAAGTAAATATCACTATTTTTTTTTCTAGAAATGATCGAATTTTTGGAATTTTCACATGAAATTATCGTTGAAATTAAGTAAATGACCGTTAAAATTTGTAAGCCTTTTTCAGTCATTTTTGCTAATTTGTAATTATTCGTCTATTTACTTAACTACCTCTTAGACACCATTAGTCATGTAGTTCTCCCAACTTTAAACTTCTTTTACGTGAATGTGAGATAGTTGTTGTAGGATTCGGATGCATGATATCATTTCTTTGAGAACTATATCACATAACTGCAAGGGTGACGTTTGCTTGATATGAAATCTTTGAGTTAATTTCATTGATTTTCTTTCATGAGCTTGAAGACAATTCATGAAAAATTATCGTTTTATATGAAGAACGATAAACTTTTGTTAAGTCATGAGAAACTTCATTTGAAATTGGAAAAAATATGTTGTACCGGGACGGCACCGTGCCAAGGTATTACAAATATGTGAGGGTATTTTAAATGAGTTAGAACAATGAGATATCAACAACATATTTGACGTACATAGAATATGGTACCGTAAATGTATTGTTGGTGCCATATTATTCAACACATTTATTGTTGGTGCCATATTATTCAACACATTTATTGTTGGTGCCATATTATTCAACACATTTGAGATATCCTCACACATATTTGCGGTACCCGGCACCACAACGTCACCCTTGAAATTAACATGTTGAGCAAAATCAGATAGAGAAAAATACCAAAAGATCTGTTTGGTTTAACATGGACCATTGATTTTGATTTCAATGGTTTAGATCAGTCCAACACATTTTTTCATAAAAAAATATTTAAAGTTAATTCTTTTATTTTTCTAAGAATGATGAGTTCTTGGCCATTGATTATTTATTTCTATAATACCTTTCGAAAAAGAAAAACTTTCCTGTTCTTTTGAGTTAGCATTTAAAGCAATAATTCGTGCTTTTTATACATGTAGAAGTACTTAAAATCAATACTCAAAAAATCAAAAAATCCAAAAGAAAAATAAAAACTGTAAAATCCCATTTGAAAAAGATACATATTTAGAGGATGTTCTTTTACATATTTCCAGTTTGCCAAACATGACAACATATCTACACAGACTTGAAAACTTCACGTTTCTCTGTTTATACATGACTACACACCCTTTCTCGATTTTCTTGGGCTAAATAGCTAAATCACCCAGGCAATTAGGCAATTACAGGTCAGTTTAGGAGTGCTTTGTTTAGAAGCACTTTAATATATTAAAAATGTTACTTTAAATCACATGTGATTAAAAAATGTTGTCTGAAATACATTTTAGTACGTGGAAACACTTTTACAAAAAATAAATGTTCTAGTGTTTCTTAAAATACTTTTACAAGCACATGAATATACTTTAAATTGCTAAATCACCCATTGTTAAGCAATTACAGGTTAGTTTAGGAGTGCTTCATTAAGAGGCATTTTAATACATTAAAAAATGTTACTTTAAATCACATGTGATTAAAAAATGTTGTTTGAAACACATTTTAGTATGTGAAAATATTTTTATAAAAAACACATGTTCTAGTATTTCTTAAAATACTTTTATATGCACATGAATGTGTTTTAAATTGCTAAATCACCCACTGTTGGGCAATTGCAGGTCAGTTTAGGAGTGCTTCGTTTAAAAGCACTTTAATACATTAAAAAAGGCTACTTTAAATCATATGTGCTTAAAAAATGTTGTTTGAAACACATTTTAGTATGTGGAAATATTTTTACAATGTAAAAAATACATGTTCTAATGTTTCCTAAAATACTTTTACCTTCACATGAATATGCTTTAAAAAAGATGTAAGTGTTTTTTTAGAAATACATGTATGATAAAAGCACTTCTAGTCATAAACACTAACAAACACACCCTACATCTCCTACACAAATTTTTGGCTATTTTAGTTCTTCCACTTACAATTATTGCAATTAAACCCCCTAATTTACAAAATTAGCTAGTTTTAGTATCTCTATCATTATTGATTTATAAGTTTTTCATCTTGAACCCGTTTTCCATTTTTCTATGATTTCCTCATATTCTATTAACATAACATGCCATTTGGATTATGACAGCTCGGGATAGGTCGAACTCTCAAATTGAAAAAACCTTCTTTTTTTTTTGCTTTTCAGTTCGATGTCATGTGGGTCGTCTGATATATGCATCCTCATTTGAGGATTTACTATTGGAACTCTTTACACTGTTAGTCGTGTGTGTTATGAGCATGAAATTATTGCACGGTGCTCTTATTAGCCATTATTGAAGGTATCCTTCGTGCTTTTTTTAAAGGGACGTTGTATTACATTACCTGAAGATTGAACCCCAGTTCAAGAGAATGAACTCCAATTCAGGGTCTCGTTTGAATCTTCACCATGGGTTCTAGTAATCCATGATCATTTTTTTCTCTGTAATAATTATCGTATAGGGAAAATGTAGAGAGGATCAAAATAACAGCCCTCTTGAGGTCAGCAATTTGCATAATTACCTCTCTTTTGAGACACGGGGTTTTTGTTTCTCTATAATCACTTTGATTCCAATAATAGGTTTTCCTGATTGTTGCAGGAGTCCCATGTAAGAATTGGACATGTCGAAGCAGCTGAGCTACAAATGACAGCCGAGAACAAGACAATAGCAGTTGACACTGTTGTCTTTTTGTTTGTTTTGTTGCTCTATATCTCGTCCTCTATTTTGCTAGATTGCTGTCTGTTTTTCATCTTCAATGAAATCTTTTTGACTGTTTAGCAAAAAAAAATTGAAGAGTGAAAATTGGCTATAAATCGTTCGTTCCTAGGATCCACTTATAGGAAGAAGGGTAAAAAAAAAAAGATCGAGTTTAATTGCTTGCAAGAAAACAAGAAATTGACTACAAGTATATTTACAACATCAAACATAAAGCATTGACTTGGTAGTACAAAGCCTGATTAGTTAAAATCATAGTTAAAAAGTAGTTAAAATCATAGGAAGTCTTTGATAGCCATGTCGTCAATAAATCATCTCTACTATGTTAAAAGGACTAAAGGAGACATTTTTTATTTCTCATTTTATCCTCGTCCCATTAATGTAGTATAGACTGAGTTTTTTCTTGGTTATTTAAGTCATTTAAACTTTATTCACTAATTATTCTTTTACTAATAATTAATACAATTTAGTATTTCATATTATTATGTTATTAAGAATGTGATAAATCATGTAGATTATTTTATAGATCTTTATATCATGAAAATTATTTTATCAATAACAATGAGTTACTATCTATTTGCAAAATATTATTGTGTTATTTAGTTTTTTAAATTTATAATAAATGTAATTATTTTTAACGTCTATTACCTATAGTAAAATAAGTTGTCAGATGTAATTTTCTCTTCTTAAATAATTTTAAGTTTTTTCATTTTATTTTATGATATTAAATTTGTTAGGATTGTGCGATATATAATTTAAAAATTCTTGTAGATATTTATCATCTAGCGATGATGTACGTCTTATTCAAATTTCTTTCTATTTGTAACAAATATATTGTAAATATATCATATTCAGACGATGCATGACCTATTTAAAATTCTTTTATCTACAATAGTTTAATTATAAATATAAAAAATTATCATTTTTAACACGTACGTTTCTACTAGATTTTAAAAAAAAGAGCTAGGCTCAAAGGTCAAGATTGCTAGGCTTGAGTTCTTTTGAATTGGAGTAGAAACTGGATCCTCTCACTCAGCTCAATATGAGGGTGTTATGTTAGTGTAATTTGAGCTTTTGATTTTATTTTTAATGATCCAGATTTGGTCAACACATACTTTAAAAAAAACTTTCAAATTTACTTTTTTCTTAGAATTTTATATACAAATAGCTACATTATAGAAAATTAATACAAAAATAGAAAATAAGTTTCATAAACATCAAATATAGCCATATTATGGCTTCATCTAATATAAGCATTTTTCTTCATATTATACCATTCTACATAACATTCAATGATTATTTTATAAAAATTTAAAAATCCTATAAACCCATCAATCTCTCTCTACTAAAATATCTCTTTCTCTTTCTCCCTCTCCCCGAATCTCTCTCTTATATATAGCATGCGTATATAAAATATGAAAGACTATACATTTAAACTAAATAATAAAAGAGTGAACTGGTAACTAACTAAATAGAAAAATTATTAAATTTAATAAAATTCGCTACAATAATTATTTTTCTTAAAAGTGTTATATTTGATTTTTTTAAGAGTTGTGAACAAACTGAAATTGAAAAGTAATCTAAATAGTATCATTTCTATTTTACTTAAATAAATTTGTAAAAATAAAAAGGAATATCTAGATTTTACATAACTCTATTTTTGTCTCCAAAAAGAGAGAGGTCTTATCTATAATCTATTAAAAGTGACAAGCAAGTGAAATTCATTTTTTGGGTAATATTATCCACTTATTATTCTTAAATGCCAAAAATGATTTTTATACTCCATATGATAATTGACTATTGATTTTTTAATTGTACATTTAATATTGTGATATTCAAAGAACAATTAATTATGAATTACTAATAGTATCAATACTTCTTAAATGTAGATTCATGATCAATGTCAAATACACATAACATTTTTTCTAAAGTGGTTTATTAAGATTCATGAACATGTCCTTGAAACAAAAAGAAACGTCAGTGAAGTTTTCGATTTCCAAATCTCCATGACCAACAACAATAAACATGTTTACGGAAGGATGCTCATTAATAAAATAATAAAAATTTCATTATGTTTTTAGTGATTCTATGATGCATCAGCGTTAAAATAAATATTTTTTAATTATTCATAATATAAAGTAGTGAGAGGTACAAAGATCATAAAGTGTCATATGTTTCTCTCATATTGATATTAATTAGCCTACTCATTGAATAAGATGATAACATAAAATTCTATTAAAATTGGTTCACCAATTGAAAACTAAATATGTGTTCACAATTTTAATAAAATATTTATATAAAACTTAATGCTGGATTTTTATTTTTTAATTACTTGAAATGACTATGACCCTAAATGTATGAGGAAAAGAATTAACATATTTAATGATCTCGATCACGTGCACAACATGTAAAATTTTATTAGTCCATATAAGACTTAGAATGCGTAAAGTAAGTTCGAAGTGAGCTTAGATATTACGATAATCCGACGCAACGTGAGGTCAGATATTACGATAGTCCGACATAAATGGGACAACAATCGTTACCCTAACGAGCTTCCTTATTTACTTGAGAAAGAAACTCAATAGGCAAGGAAAAGCAAGTGAACGCTAACACAAATTATTCCAATGAAAACATAGAAAACTTTATAGAGCAACCCAGATCCTAGACTACAAAACATTAATAGGCAGGATACATATTAAGACTGTTACCAATGACCTAAAGACATAGTTGTGTAGTGCACACGTTGATTGCAGATAGATTATTAAGCAAAATAATAGAAATATAAAATCGATCAGGAAATGAAATACAATAAAGTACAATTTGGAAAGTAAATAATAACCTGAAAATACAAATCTGAAATTGAATTGGAATACGAATACTGAGTCTTATGTACCACACAGTCTTCTTCACCTCTTATCAGTGAGTGCTTGAGGATGTTTGGCGTCTATCTCCTACACTATTACAAAATGACCTTTAACGATAGCAAATTCCCGTCGTCTATTACTATAGATGACGGGAAATTGCCATCGTCTAAATGAATGTCGTGCAATATTTTATCTCTTTTCATAGTGGTAGGGAAAAAGTCGTCTTAAGATGTATGATTTACAACGACGGCACTAAATAAAAACGTCGTTATATGTATCACTAAGTAAAACTATGTTGGAGAATTAAAATGTTTAAATTTTTTAATTATTTTTAAAAATGGGACTAATATTTTGTAAAGTGTTACAAAATGATGGGACAACATGGAGACGAATGAGCAAATTGCAGGCGCCATGGAGATTAGTTCATAAATTAATTTGTAATTTATTTATTATTCTTTTATGAGTTGTAATTAGAAATGAGCCAATAGGGAGGTTAAATTTAAATGTATGATTTAATTTTAATCGCGCATCATCATATAACATGCCATATAGATTAGGGATATATCAATATCAAATTACCATGTAGCATGTACATGCATCATTGTAGATTAATTGATAATGGTTATTATTTAATTACAATGCAAAATTTATAATGGTTATGATTTTAAGTTGGGATTTAAAATTAATAAAGGATTTATAAATTTCATCACATTTTTCAAATTAATAAAAGTTATGTTTTTTTTTGAAAAACAACAAAAAATCCAATTTTTTTCAAAAACTAAGTTGGAGAGTTGTTTAGGTTGAAACGTTCCCAATGTCTCCAACGCAACTTAATCGTATCCCAAAGAAGGGTTAGAACCGCCCAAAACGCTCCTCACTTGAATGTGAGAAACTTTGAAATCATATCGCTTTGAGTTATCGAGTTACTTCAGAAGCTAAGACTTTTAAAGGGTGTGGTGGGGCAGGATCGTCCCATAGACGAACTGTTAGTCCATAGCAACCTTTAAGAGTCGATGCGTTGGTTACACACTTAGACTGAAGCACATTGAAATTTCTTATAGGGGCTAGTCAATGGGGCCAAGGTGACTAATATCATTGGTGATTGGTTAAGCTAGATGTGGTGATTGGTTATGACATTTGAGCGTTGTCGAGAGAAGTCACAATGCAATAGGAGATAGTTTGGACTTCATCCATCGATGAGACAAGATATCATTTTTTATCATAACATCATGGAGAAAATATTTTTTAATAGATTTTAAAATATTTAGTAGTCGCATCATGCATCATATTTTCCTAAAAAATTGAGCATTTATTTATACCACTTTATTTATTCTTTTCAGTAATCATGTCACTATCACCTCCCTCAACTATTCTCAACGCAAACAAATTTAACAGTGAAAATTATGTGGATTGAAAATGAAATCTTGATATCGTGCTGACAGTAGAAGAGCACAAGTTCGTGCTCACTACCCCTTGTCCTCTTGAGTCTATTGCTAGATCGACTCAAGAGGAAAATGATGCTTGTACTTCTTGATTTCATTTTGATGAGATCGCCAGATGTTACATCTTGGCATCTATGAGCAATGTGTTGTAACAGCAGCATCAGAACTTTGAGACCGTCGCTGATATGATGTTAAACTCACTGAAATGTTAGGGGATTAGGGTCGTCAAGCCAGATAGACAGTGTGCATAACTTCATGAACTGCAGGATGGAACCTGGAACTCCTGTAAGACAACATATGATGTTGATCAAAAGTTATCTAAAAGAGATGGAGATCGTGGGTGCTCAGGTCGACGACGAGACCCAAATAGATATGATTCTAGAGACTTTGCCTAGTACTTTTGAGAACTTCAAGCTTAATTATTTGATGAATAAGCTGAACTACTCATTTCCTGAGCTCATGAAGGAGCTGCAAGCTATTAAGACCTTGTTTCTGAAAGGCAAGAGGAAAAATATCTTGAGAGGCTAAATTTACTGAAAGTAGGCTTTCCACCTCTAGCTCTAAGAAGAAACTAAAAAGGGTTCCAAGGAAAGTGAAGAAGCAGAAGTCAAGAGCTAGGTAGGAGCACCGTGAGAGTGGACAAGTCGAAAGACAAGTATCTTCACTGTTGAGTTGTTGGTCATTAGAAACACAAATGCCCAAAGTATCTCAAAAGATTGAGATCTAAAGGTATAGTAATGGTTACTGAGGCCTGTTATGTAACTGACTCTACTTTTTCTTGGATTGTAGACTGTGCAGCTACTAATCACATTTGTTGCTCTCTGTAGGGGTTCAGAGAAATTAGAAGGCTTGATGAGGGCGAGTTCATCTTCCGCTGGGGGAATGAAGCACTAGTATCGACCGCATTAGTGGAAACTTTTAAATTATGTTTTGAAAAACATTTTATTATTTTGTGTGATGTTTATTATGTCCCGAGTTTTGGGAAGAATTTGATTTTTATTGGTGCATTAAGGATTTGATCTAAATTCATTGATAAATATATTGGTATTATTAGAAATAAATGCTTACTTACTATTGCATGAATGATTAATTAATTGTATAATGTAAAACCTGTAGTACCCATGAATTGTGACACTAAAGTGTATCAATTTACATAGGGATAGTAAAAGGTTGAACTATGACTCAACCGATCTAACCTATCTGTGGCATTTACATCTTGGACATATTACCCTAGACAGGATTAAAAGACTTATGAAGGATGGCCTTTTGCAATCTTTAAGCGTGGGTTCACTACCCACATATGAATCTTGTATAGAAGGTAAAATGACCAAGAAACCTTTTTCATCAAAAGGTGAAAGAGCCATTCAATGCCTTGAACTCATACATAGTGATGTATGTGGACCATTGAATATCCAAATAAGAGGAGGTTATGAATACTTCGTAACCTTCACTGACGACTACTCACGTTTTGGTCATGTTTATAAAATACATCAAAAGTCTGAAACCTTTGAAAAGTTCAAAGAATATAAGGCTTTGGTTGAAAAATAATTAGAAAAACAAATAAAAACACTACAATCTAATCGTGGTGGAGAGTAGTTGCTAAGAGAGTTCGATAACTTTCTTAAGGAAGATGGTATTCTTTGTCAGCTTACATCATCTAGTACGCCACAGTAAAATGGTGTGTCAGAGAGAAGGAATCAAACTCTGATGGATATGGTTAGATCTATGATGAGTTACTCATCCCTCCCAGATTCGTTCTGGGGATATGCTTTACTAACAGCAGCATATATTCTGAATCAAGTTTTGTCAAAAACGGTGCCTGTTACACCATATGAAAGATGGTATGGGAGAAAGTCTTCCATTCACCATTTTAGAATATGGGGTTGCCCAGCACATGTTCTAAGACCGAAGACAGGAAAGTTGGCCAGTCGTTTAGAATTGTGCATGTTTGTAGAATATCCTATGGGAACGAATGTGTATATCTTCTACAGTACGACTGACAAAAAAATTTCATTAGCACGAATGCTCATTTTCTCAAAAAAGATTATATTATAAGTGTACAGCCGAGAAGAACAGTTGTGCTAGAGGAATTATTGAGTAGGAGAACACCGACTCCTAAATCAGAAATTGTTTCTGATTCAATAATGAAAGAATCACGACAGGAGCCAGAGATTATGGAGCCTCGACGTAGTGGGAGAGTTGTGAGACAACCTGAAAGGTACATGTCCTATGGAGAAGATTTGGCAACTATTTCAGACAAGGACCTAGATGAACCAATCACTTACTCGGAGGCCACGACTAGTCCTGAAGTAAACTTATGGCAGGATGTCATGAACGTTGAGATACAATTGATGTACTCGAACGAAATTTGAAAACTTGTAGATCCTCTTGAAGGGATAAACCCGTAAAATGCAAATGGATCTATAAGAAGAAAAGAGGTCCAAATGGGAATGTTGAGACATTCAAAATTAGGCTAGTAGCCAAGTGCTACACCCAAAAGGAAGATATAAACTATGAGAATACATTCTCACCAGTAGCCATGCTTAAATCCATCCGAATCCTTCTATCCATTACTGCTTCCTTTGATTATGAAATCTGGCAAATAAACGTCAAGACTGCCTTTCTGAATGGTAATGTTGAAGAGCGCATTTGTATGGCTCAACCAGACAGGTTCATGACAAAAGGCCAAGAGGGCAAAGTTTACAAACTGTAGAAGTCCATTTATGGACTTAAGCAAGAGTCACGGTCATTGAATATTAGATTCAATGAAACTGTTAAGAATTATTATTTTGAACAGTTGGTGGACGAACCCTATGTGTATAAGTTGATACATGAAGGGAAGATGGTTTTTCTAGTCTTGTAGGTAGATGATATTTTACTCATTGGGAATGATGTAGGAAAATTGTCTGATGTCAAGTTTTGGCTTGCAAAGCAATTTGATATGAATGATCTTACAGAACCTACATTGATCTTAGGTATTCAGATCTTTCAAGATCAGAAGAACATACAATTGACACTTTCTCAAGTATCTTATATTGATAAAGTGTTGGATCGCTTCAGTATGCAAAACTCCAAGAAGGAATTTCTTCCCTTTAGACATGGAGTGAGCCTCTCCAATGAGCAGTCTTCCAAGACTCCTCAAGAAGAGGAAGACATGAGAAGGATACCAGCCATAGGAAGCCTCATGTATGTGATGCTTTGCACTAGACCTGATATTTGCTATGCCGTGGGCGTAGTAAGTCGTTTCTAATCTAATCCTGGAATTGAGTATTGGAATGCCATCAAGCATATGCTAAGTATCTTAGGAGAATAAAGAATCACATACTGAAGTGAACTAACACCTTATCAATATAAGATGCTTGAGAAAGTGCTAATTGTTTGTTCTCCCGATCTCTAAAAATATGAATACCTAAGACAAATGCAGCTTCTCCAGATCCTTCATGTCAAATTGCTTTGCAAGCCAAAACTTGACATCATATAATTATCCTCATTATTTCCAATGAGTAAAATATCATCTACGTACAAAACTAGAAAAATCACCTTCCTTTCGTGTATCAGCTTATACACACAGGGTTCATTCATCAACTGTTCAAAACCATAGTTCTTTCGAGATCGGAAGAACAAACAATTGGCACTTTCTCAGGCATCTTAAATTGATAAGGTGTTGGATCACTTCAGTGTGTAAAATTCCAAGAAGGGATTTCTTCCCTTTTATGGAGTCAGCCTCTCCAAGGAGCAGTCTCCCAAGACTCCTTAAGAAGAGGAAGACAAGAGAAGGATATCATATGCCTCAGTCGTAGGAAGCCTCATGTACGCGATGCGTTTTACTAGATATGATATTTGCTATGTCGTGGGCGTAGTAAGTCATTACCAATCTAATCTTGGAATCAAGCATTGGAATACCGTCAAGCATATCCTTAAGTATATTAGGAGAAAAAGGAATTACATGCTTGTGTATTCAAGTAGTGACTTAAATATGACGGGGTACACAGATTCCCATTTTCAAGATGGTAAGGACTCTAGGAGGTCCACTTCAGGATCAATTTTCATCCTGAATTGTGGAGCAGTTGTATGAAGAAATATCAAGCAATCTTGCATTGCTGATTCTACCATGGAAGCTGAATATGTGGCAGCTTGTGAAGCTTCAAAGGAGGCTGTATGGCTTAGAAATTTCTTGAAGACTCTGGAAGTTGTTCCAAATGCTGACAAGCCCGTGACAATTTATTGTGATAACAGTGGTGTTATAGCAAATTCTAAGGAACCTAGAAGCCATAAGAGATACAAACACATAGAACGTAAGTATCACCTTATTAGAGAGATTGTTCAGCGTGGAGACATTGTGGTTAAGCATATTTCGACAGTCAATAACCTGGTAGATCCATTCAAGAAGACTTTAAGTAGTAAAGTTTTTTATGATCATTTGGAGGGCTTGGGGATAAGAGATTGTACACGCCTACTTTAGGCCAAATGGGAGATTGTTAGAATATGTTCATAAAATAGTGTGTAATAACTATTTATTTGTATTTAGTTATTTCTCAGAGATTTATATTACTGAATTTTTTATGAATAAATTGAAAGTTTTATTTTAAATTAAAGCGTGTTCATAAATTACTCAAGTCCTGAAACTATTGTAAAAAAAAGAAGAGTGAAAACATAAGTGTCTCTAGACGAACTCTTCTGAAATAGTTCAGAACGATATTCGCAGTCATATGATTGACTAGGAAATCGAATCTGATTACGACTGTTAGGTAGAACCGTTGGATGTCAGCAGTGGGGTATAAAAGTGGAGACTCAAATGGTTAACTTAGAAATATTATGAACATGTTGAATAGACCGGTAACAAATTAGTTTAGAGCCCAAAATCACTTACATAGCTCTAAATCTAATTGTTACACATTAAGAGTAATTATGTAATTACCTTAATCTTGAGGTGAATACGTAGCTTGACTTGAATAGTTTTAATATTTCATATGTCAAATGAGTGAGTTTGAATTGGTGGGCAATATCTCGACTGTTGGGATTGTAATTTAATTAAGTAGGAGTTGCGTGATTCACATATATAAAAATTTGGTGTTGGATTGTGAAAGTAACAATATCGCCTTATGCTTTATTGATGGGTGTGTGAATAAATTAACTTGACCAAGTATTCGATAAAATAAATCATTGAATAAGACTTATGAATTGTACAAGACAAATCACTATAATGTCATTCTTATTCACAGTCAATAAATGAGTTAAGGAAATAATAAAAAGATGGGTAAAATGGTAATTTTATATTCCGCTCTTGTTACTGATATTCACGATGGGTATTATGTTAAAATATTCTTTGAAACATGAAGATAAATAGAATTTATTTATACCGACAGAAAAATGTAGCGCGCTTGAATCAAAAGTTGATTCGGCATCGAACCTATAATGGAGTCATACGATGTGAGGATTAACTAGGTCAGGAGTTTATGGAGATAAATTTCCCAGGTATTTGAATCCTAAGCTTTATTCATGTAGATCCATTCGGCCTCAGAAATAACTCAGAGAACAAGAATATAAAAAGGAACTAAGTTGGACCAAAATATGTTTTGGTGCCAAGACATATATCCTACACCTATATGTGATAGGTGATGTCACTTGAGTTAGTTAAGTGTACTTGTTGTATTAAATTAATTATTTATTATTTTCTAATTATTAGATATTTAGTTAAATAAAATTAATTAATTGATAATGATCAATTAGATTTATCAATTAGATTGATGAATTTTGATACAACTAAAACTCTAGGAGATCATGTAATTTTTTATAATAATAGATAATTAGGAGAATTTTTGAAAATTTTATAATATATGGTTATATTTATAAATACTAAAATTACATTTTGATAAATATCTAACAAAAATTTGATTGCAAGAGATAACGACTATTAGATACAGTTGTTGTTATCAACACATAAAAAGAGAGAAAAATGTTTTCTCCACTCACTATTGTTGCCACCAAAATTAATCTGAAGAAGGAAGATTTAATTTTTTTCCTAAATCGTTTTGAGAGCCCACACTCAAATTCCTACATAAGATTCATCTGAGATATATTTCTGAAAGAAAATGGTGATTGTTGGTGGACTAATTCAAAAATCGTTTATGGAAGATCAAGTTCGTAATTTTGATCTTAAAGCTTGAAGAATACGAAGAATGCTCGATGGAGTTCCATAAGTTCAGAAATTCTCCGATACACAGTAAATGTGAAAAATTATTTTCCCTTAATCTAACTAAAATTGGTTTTAAATTACTTAATATTATTAAATAAGTTTAATTGAATTTTTTTTATATTCCGCCCATGAATCGTTCGTGTTTCAAATCTAGTTTTATTTAATTTTAAAACTGATCGATCCTATCACTTGTTTCATTCGACGATTTTAAGCCGTTGATGTAAAACACTAGGAGCTGATCTTTCACTTTTCAATAGTTGATGACATCACTTTCATAGTTATTGTTTTCTGCTTATGTGCCATTTGACGTTATTTTATGCCATCATTACTTTGCTTGAACGACGAAGCGTTTTTAATCTGTTCAGATTTTATTGCCATTTCCTCATCTAATTAGATTCCACGTGTCCGTCCTTTTCTATTTCGTATATTGATTTTCGCTTTATATAGCTTCACCTTCTTATGGTTATTATTTTTCAAATGTTGTCCGCTTGTTTACATCCATGGTAACAAATGTAGTCCTCGAATATATATATATATATGTTCGAGGTGTCTTCGTTCTTTCTTTTTCCTACTCGTCATCCCTATTCGTGTAAGTTTCTACTTCATTCCTCCTCTTGTTCTTGTTCTTTTTTTTTTAAATTTTCAATGGCGCCAAGTTTTTCATCTAGCGTTCCTAGGATTATAAATAGGGAGGAGTTTGATTGATTTGTAAGTTAGTTTCATAGGTCTTTCCTCCACAGCTTCCCTTGCTCTTACTCCAAGGGAGAATTGTTAGACCATTCTATTCCCTGGGAGAACTCAACTTTAAGACCATTCTGTTCTACCTTTCTCATCTCCTCATTGTACCATTGGGTGTAATCTTGCAGCGACTATCATTTTTTGATCGAAATCATCAAAAAATACTCAGAGTCTTCTGAACGAATCAACATGTCACGTACTATTTCAAAAAGAAGGAGACATGACAAGAAGGGAGAGAGTGATGCAATTTGAGAACATTCTCATCCAAGCTGGTAGGGAACATCATTTACATGAGCGCATCTTCATGTTGGTATAATGCCATCATTTTCCTGAATCTGTGTAGGTGACCAATGAGGGTCCATTTTAGCAGTATAGTACTTGAATTTTGACGCTACAAACATTTTTAGGATTGGGACAGACATGATTTTTGGGGCTAACGACATTCTGGTCAGGGAGGGTGGTCGCTAGTCCTCTTACCTCAATCATGTTTCCTTTAGCATCTTCTCAGATTTCTTTAATTTTGCTTATCCCAACTACGACGTCTTCGGTGTGCTTAGACTCTGTCTACTTCTTCACGCAGTAGGGCTCCTTGTTTTGGTTTACATTTATTCGTTCCACAGCCGTGTCATCTTGGTTCTCTTCTCCATCCATTAGGTTTCTCTAGTCCTCTTGTCCACCTACATGAAAAATGTTGACTAAGTTCAGTATGATTCTCTATTACTTCACATTGAAATGTGAAAACTTGCTCTTATAGAGTTTACAGAGTTGCGCAGAGAATTTCATTGTTTTGACTCTCAAGGTTTGCCATCCTTGCTAAGATAGCCTCCAATGCTACTTGGATCTCTAGGTTTTCCCGCTCAAGTTGAGTCAAAGGTTCCACCCTGTTCTCAGCATTTCAAGCAGGGCTCAACATTGTTCTAGAGATTTTTCTTTTAGATTTTGAAGTAGCTCAATTTTTCTTGAGTGTATTTCACGAGCCTCTCAAGGAGAACACCAATCTGTAAATGATTGTTCTCCTCTACTTAACTTAAATTTAGAATGGATTATAATTGACCAAAGAAATTTGGAATTAAAAGTCGTAAAGCAATGAGTTAGAGAGTGAATTGATTCTGCAAGTAGTCTGCATTGAATTGCCTTTTATTGATATATATGATTGCATTTAAAGTCTCTTATTTCATAGTCATTTAATGAAAATGGAATAAAAATCTAAACCATATTATCCTACTGATAACAAGGACGTGGTAGTTGTGGTAACTGATTTGACTGGATTTAACTCCTTTTTGTTGCATAGGCTTCCACTTTGGGGGTTGTGCCCTCAAAACATGTGTATTAACATTTTGATATGAAATTTAATGAGCATTACATTTTATTATAATTTTCTTTTAAATTATTGTTGAATAATTTCTATAAATATCTGAAAATTACATATTCATTAATGAGACTATGATCTTGTATTAGTACGAGAGGATTAAGATCATAGATAATGAATAAAATTATCAGCAACATATTAAAGTATAAAATCTTTAATTAATGGTTGCTAGTACGGTTCACTAAGCATTATGAATGCATGTGATCTAGCTCTGGATCATTGATGTGGTCTTAGTCAATGTACTTTATATAATGAGATTATATATGACTGGACCGATGTGAACTAATATCTTTATCAATGTGCCGTTTATCATAAATATTTAATAGACATCAATTCGATGATCATATGTAGATCAGTTTGAATCTTGAGTAGTCATGTACTCCTATGCATGTTTACTGGATCTTTTGATTCACTCGTTAAAGTTTATTTGTAAAACAAGTTAGTGACTTTTCTTTTGGAGATTCAGTGATATGCATGGCTAGGAATATAATCTTACAAGATTTAGAATCCAAGCTTTCCTAATGGATCGTATATTGGTTTGCTTAAGTGTTAATTCTGAAACTGAATGATTATTGAACTTAAATTTATAATGAATTATCAATTAGCCATTTACTAGTGGATTACTGGTACTTAAGGATGAAGAGATAATTAGAAGGGTAAAACAGTAATTTTGACTAGTTCTAATTATGAACCAATATTTGGAGGATAAAACTACGTGAAATGATTATATCAGTTGGCTACATGAGAATACTCTGTAAATACAATATATAATCTCTAAAAGTGTAATTTCATATTTATAGTGGAGTAATCATGGAAATAATAAATAAGATTATTTAATTAAAGATTGTAATTAATAATCTAGTTTATTGGAGCTTATGATTATAGGTCCAAGGTCTCAAAATCACCTTTGTAGTACGCAGTCTAAGGTGTGAATATTTCAAGACGTGGGAAAAAGATTTACTTGCAAAGGAATATTTATTCTGAGGTAAGTACATAATTATGGTATAATTATGTATGATTAATTAATTAATTAAATTATTTATATATAAATATAAATTTTGAAATTAATATATATAAATAATTATCATTTATTTCTAATGAAAAAATATCTAATTTGTGAAATTAGATAATTAAATTATTATTAGATAATAATTTAGATCAACTAAATTTGTTATTTATGAAATAACAGATAATTCAATTGATAGGGATAGTCACATATGTTAATTTTGAATTAACAAATGCCTAGATATTTAATTTGATTAAAATTAATATTTAATACCCAGTAATTATCACGTGTCAATCATTGATTGAGTATCAGAGATTGACACGGACTGCTTAGTGTCACATGACACTACAATAGTGGGTGTGCAATACTGTAGTACCATATGGCACTACAGTGGTGTCGCGACGCATTGTGCTGCCTCACGACACATTATAGTGCCATGTGGCATTATAGCTGTGCACAATAGCAGTGGGTCCCACTGGTATTGGTAATTTTATAATTAAATATTATTTCAATTATCTCAAAATATCTGATATGTCATTATCAAGAAAAATATACAGATATTATTTGATGACCTCAGATGTACGAATCAGTTCAATCAATGAGTTGAATCAGAGAATCAGTTCATCAATCAATAGTTTAGAAAAGAACACAATTCTCAAGGAATGATTTTTCTATTAAGAGTTAATCAAATCTCTAAAAGAATCATCGTCACGTTCTTTTAGAGAATCTAAAAGTTATTTTCAGTAAAATCTATAGCTCTCATGTGTTGAGTGGATCTAGAGATAGAAAAGTATCTTCATTATATTATACGTGCCTACGCACATCCTAGTGCGTTGAGGATTTATTTGAAAGATCTTGGTGTGGATCTCGGAGTTTACTGATCATTGGAATGATTTCATGGGAATAGAGAATCGATTGGTTTCGTGAGGACGCTTGATTTAGACTACAAGAGATATATGATTCATAACCATGTGTGTTGTTAATTTAATATATAAATATATAATGGATCCTGACTGATTGAAAATAGTTTTCAATAAAAAGTTTTTTTGGTTATCGTAACGTTGCACGATTCTGTTTTATTAAAAGATTTGTTTTTATTAAAAATTTAATAAAATGGCCTCACGCCATAAGCTTCCGTCGCACATGCGCCTTATTAGAGTGGCATTTAAAATATCGATCACATGCCATATATAAAAATCCCACACAATTTTATTTAGATATATTATTTTATGAAATAAGTTGCATGTAGCTAGGTTTTAATTAGTTAAAACTTGGTAATTATACCACACTAAGGGCTATAGTAAACTTTAGGATAACCAACTTTAGTGAAAGAGTTCTATTAAAGTTTGATGAATTTACTTAATTAATTAATCTAAGCACCTAATTATGACATAGGCGCTTTAAAAGGTTAAATGAACTTATACCAATGAGATTGACATAACTGATTATTAAATATTCATAGAGTTATTATTTTAACTAGTAATTAATTTGAAATTAATTAATTCGTTAAAATGGAAACACATAATCTTAAAATAGTGAGTGGGAGAAGGTTGACAAGTCAATGTAACTTACGATCTTCATTTTTAGTACAACACAGTGATGTACAGTGCAAGCCTCGAGATGACTTTGTATTCATCCCCCTAAGGAAAGTTTTGAGCTGTACCAATACCAACGTTGGACTTCTTAAGAAGTTAGGAGGAAGTGATTTAGTTTAGTTTTGACTGACCCTAAGACGACATATTCTAAATTAAGTGATGAAATCTGAAATAATGGGTTACACTCATAAAATCACAATTAAGCTTTTATGTGATTAGTTGTGACTTGATCATACAAGCGATACCTTATTATTAAAAGAGAAATTATGAGATATTTTGACTTTTAATTAATAGGGATGAGAATGTCACATAGACGGTCTAAGGTTAATCTGACTGTAGCACATTAATCGTTGGGTTGTTTTATCGTGATTAGTAAATATTAAATTTTGTGCGTTTATTATATTGCATGCATGCATCACGTTTACTTTTTGAATTATAGATATTTATCAATTATATTGAATCTTGTATGTTTTGAATTCCAGTTATCATTTTTATGTCTACCATGGGCAACCTTGTTACTGCTTTACTCGCTCTTAAGAAATTGAATGGTGACAGCTTTGTACGTTGAAAATCAAATATGAACTAAATGTTGATCTATGAGAATCACAAGTTCGTTCTTATTGAGAAATGTCCCCTGCTAATGCCCCTAAGAATGTTAGAGACAAATATGATGCTTAGATCATATCAAACAGTTAGGCGAAGTGTTACATACTTGTGAGCATGAATGATGTTCTGAGAACCAAGCATGAAAGCATGGAAACTGCCTATGAGATTATGGAATCTCTACATGTGATTTTTGGACAACAGTTTGATCAAAGTCGTCATGATGCCACTAGGAGCTATATGACAACTATGATGAGAAATGGTACTTTTGTGCGAGAATATGTTTTGAACACGATCAACATAATGCATGAGTTAGAAGTATATGGGGCGACCATTGATGAGCGGACTCAAGTTAGCATTATACTTAAGTTGCTCACACTAGCTTTTTCTGCGTTCACGACCAACTATGTTATGATCAAGTTGCAATTCAACATGACCCAATTGTTGAATGAACTGTAGACTTTTGAGTCACTCAACCTTAGAATGACCAAAGAGGGCGAGACAAATGTTGTTGAGCAAAGAATTATTCCAATATTGTTGAGAACAAGAAAATGACGAAGAACAATGGTAAGGACAAATGTAAGAACAAGAAAGGGAAGAAAGCCAAAATATCACCAAAAGCTAAGAAGAACAAGAAAAACAGCAAGCCCAATGGAAAATGTTTTTACTATAGGGTTGGAGGTCATTGGAAGAGAAACTGTAACAAGTATCTCTCTGAGCTGAAAAGGAAAGGTAAATATGATTTACTTGTTCTTGGAGCTTGTTTATCGAAATATGATTTGTCATCTTGGATACTTGATTCAGGAGCCACTAACCATGTATGTTCTCTTTATATATGTTTGATTCGTCAAGGGAGATGGCTGATGGTGAAGTCGTTTTGAGAGTTGGCAGTTGTGCGTTCGTGTCGGCTAAAGCATTGGGGACAATCCATTTAGTTTTTAGATATAATTATTTAGTTTTGAACGATGCTTATTATATTCCTAGATTTTCAAAAAACTTGATTTCTCTTTCTTTTTTGCAATTTTTCAAAGTTTCTTTTATTAATAAAGAGTTTATTATTTCAAAGAATGAATTCGATATTTGTCATGCAAAAGTAATGAACAGACTGTATATGCTTAAACCGACTGAACGCGCGTTAAATAATTTTAAATTATTTAAAGTAGCAAAACCTAAAAGTAGAAAACGACAAAGAGCTTCTCACGATGATGATAACACATATCTTTGGCATCTTAGGTTGGGACATATTAATCTGGATAGGTTTAAACAGGTTAACAAAGCATGGTGTTTTGAGAGAACTAAATGTTGGAACTCTTCTGGTTTGTGAATCTTGTCTAGAGGGTAAAATGACCAAGATATCTTTCACAGGAAAGGGGCAAAGAGCCAAGGAACCACTTCAATTAGTACATAGTGATGTCTGTGGACCGATTAATGTACAAACTAGAGGTGAGTATGAGTATTTCGTGACTTTTATTGAGGATTATTAAAGAATGGTTATACTTACCTAATGTAAAAAACTTCTGAAACTTTTTTGGAAAGTTTAAGGATTTCAAAGCTGAAGCTGAAAAGAAATTAGGTAATCATTGAAAAATCTTCAGTCTGATCTATGCGGTGAATAATTGGATTTAGAATTCAAGAATTATTTGCTGGAGTGTGGAATCCTATCCCAACTCATAGCACCTGGAACATCACAGCAAAATAATGTTTCATAGATGAAAAACCGAACCTTATTTGATATGGTTAGTTCGATATTAAGTTATTCATCACTATCACTTACATTTTAGGGATATGCACTTTGCATGACAACTTACATTTTGAATGTAGTGTCCTTTAAGTCTGTAAGCAAGACGCCTTTAGAGTTATGGAATGCTTGAAACCTAGTTTGCGTCATTTTCATATATGAGTTTATCCTGTTCACGTTCATATACCGAAGACCGGAAAGTTAGACTCAAGGTTTGAGGTATGCGTATTAGTAGTCTATGCTCTAGAGACGAGTACTTTTATAGTCACAAGGATTAAAAGGTGTTGTGTCAACAAATGCAACCTTCCTTGAGCATGACTATTTGCAAAACTACAAACCTGATAGTAAAGTAGTTCTCGACCAATTAGCGGTTGATGGGATCAGACCACCTTCAATTTCTATTAATAAACGACAAACTCAGAGAAACCACAGTTCTTGCAAAGGAAAGCCCGATGCAACGTCGTAGTAGGAGAGTTGTGAGACAATCAGTTCGCTACAAACTAGAAGCACATGTCCGGGTGTCAGACACTGATAATGAAGATCCATTATCTTATGATAAAGCAATGGATGATCCTGAAAATGAGAAATGGCAAGTAGCCATGAACCAGAAGATGAAATATATGTATTCTAATTCTGTCTGGGAACTCGTAGATCCACCTAAAGATGTCAGGCCCATTTGATGTAAATGGATCTTCAAGAAGAAAATAGGCGTAGATGGGAAAGTAGAGACTTTCAAGACACGGTTAGCAGCCAATGGCTATACACAAATGGAAGGAGTAGATTATGAAGAGATATTATCCCTTGTGGCCATGTTAAAATCCATTGGCATCCTTTTTGTCCATAGCTGCTAGTTTTGACTATTTGATATGGCAAATGGACGTCAAGATAGCTTTTCTTAATAGCTCTTTTAAGGAAAGCATCTATATGATGCAACCAGAAGGTTTCATACAAAAGGGGCAAGATCAGAAAGTATATAAGTTGCTTAAATCTATTTATGGATTAAAGCAAGCATCTAAATCTTGGAATCTTAATTTTGATGAGATTATAAAGTCTTATGGATTCGAGAAAAATGTTGACAAAGCCTGTGTTTATAAATATATCAAAGATAAGATAGTGATGTAGAAACTCTGTCAAAAGTAAAGAAGTGGTTAGCTGAAAAATTTCAAATGAAAGATTTGAGAGAAGCGAGCTATGTTCTGGGCATTCAAAGCCTAAGGGATAGAAAGAACAAGCTATTATAACTTTCTCAGGCATGAAATCCAAGAAAGGTCTTCTACTGACAAGACATAGAGAAGTCATTTCCAAGGAACAATGTCCTGAGACACCTCAAGAGGAAGAGGATATGAGAAAGGTTCCCTACGCTTCAGTAGTTGGAAGTCCCATGTATGTCATGTTGTGTACGAGACCAGACATCTGTTATGCAGTGAAAATTATCAGTCGTTATCAATCAAATCTAGGTTTGGAACACTGGATTGCAGTAAAGCACATTTTAAGTATCTTAGGAGAGCGAGAAACTATTTACTTGTTTATTCAGGTTGAGACCCAAACCCCACTGGATATACTGATTCTGATTTTCAATCAGACAGAGACATCTGGTTCAGTACTCACCATAAGTGGAGGAGCTGTAGTATGGAGAACTATTAAACACTCCAGCATTGCATATTCAACCGAGTATATAGTGGCTTGAGAAGCTACAAAAGAAATGGTATGGCTCAGAAAGTTCTATATTGATCTGGAAATAGTTTCAGATATGGAGAATCCATTGATAATGTACTGTGACAATAGTGAGGTGGTAGCCAGTTCTAAGGAATCGAGGAGTCATAAGAGGGGAAAGCACATAAAGAGGAAATATCATCTTGTAAGAGAGATCATACATCGAGGGGATGCGGCTGTTATAAAGATAGTGTCAGAACAAAACCTCACTGATCATTTTACAAAGACACTTCATGCGAAGTCATTTGAGGGTCACGTGCGTAAAATGAGATTAAGAGAGATGTCACATTTGCTTTAGGGCAAGTGGGAGATTGTTGGGGGTTATGCTCTGAAAGCATGTGTATTGACATTTTGATATGAAATTTAATGGGCGTTGCATTTTTTATAATTGTTCTTTTAAATTATTGTTGAATAATTTATATAAATATCTGAAAATTCCATATTCATCAATGAGACTATGATATTGTATTAGTACGAGAGTATTAAGATCATAGATAATAAATAAATTTGTTAGCAACATTAAAGTATGAAATATTTAATGAACGATTGCTAGTACAGTTCACTAAGCATTATGAATGTATGTGACCTAGATCCGGATCATTGATGTGGTTAGACATCTTAGTGAATGTACTTTATATAATGAGATTATATATGACTGGACCGATTTGAATTAATATCTTTATCAACGTGTCGGTTATCATAAAAATTTAATACATATCAATTCGATGATCATATGTAGATCAGTCTGAATTCTGAGTTGTCATGAACTCCTATGTATATTTACTGGATCTTTTGATTCACTCATTAATGTTTGTTTGTGATTTTTATTTTGAAGATTCAGTGATATGAATGGCTAGGAACATGATCTTACAAGATTTGGAATCCAAGCTTTCCTAACGAATCTAATATTGGTTTACTTAAGTGTTAATTCTGGAACTGGATGGTTATTGAGCTCAAATTTATAATAAGATTATAAATTAGCCATTATCTAGTGGATTAATAGTACTTAAGGATCAAGAGGTAATTAGAAGAGTAAAATAGTAATTTTGACTAGTTCTAATTTAAGAACCAATAATTGAAGGACATAACTACGCGAAATGATTATACCAGTAGACTACATAAGAATACTTTGTAAATACAATTTATAATCTCTAAGAGTGAAATTCCATATTTATAATTGAGTAATCATGTAATTAATAAATAATATTATTTAATTAAAGATTTTAATTAATAATCTGATTTATTGGAGCTTAGGATTATAGGTTTATGGTCCCCAAGTCACCTCTCTGTACTACGCAGTTTTGAGTGTAAATATTTCANTATATTTCAGAATTAATATATATGAATAATTATCGATCTTTTTTCTAATATCGTTAAGTGAAATAAAATATCTAATTTGTGAAACTAGATAATTAAATTATTATTGAATAATAATTTGGATCAACTAAATCTGTTATTTGTAAAATAACAGATAATTTAGTTTATATGGATAATTATATATGTTAATTTTGAATTAACAAATATATAGATATTTAATTTTATTAAAATAAATATTTAATACATAATAATTATCATGTATCAATCATTGATTGGGTATGAGAGATTGACATGAACTAGTGTAACGCCACGTGACACTACAATAGTGGATGAACAACATTGTAGTGCCACATGGCCCTACAGTGGTGCCGTGAGGCATTGTGCTACCTCACGACACACTCAGTGCCATGCGACACTACAGTTCTGCACAATAATAGTGGGTCTCACTATTATTGGCAATTTTATTATTAAATATTATTTCAATTATCCCAAAATATCTTATAAGTCGTTATAGAAAAATATACATATATTATTCTAATGGTCTGAAATGTATGAATCAATCAAAAATCAGTTCAATCAATGAGTTGAATAACAGAATCAGTTTATCAATTAAGAGTTGAAAGAAGAACACAATTCTCAATGAGTGATTTTTCTACGATTAAGAGTTAATCAAATCTCTAAAAGAATCATCGTCACATTCTTTTAGAGAATCATCTAAAAAACTCATTTTCAGTAAAATCTCTAGATCTCATGTGTTGAGTCTTCGTTATATTATATGGGCCCACACACGTGCTAGTGCGTTGATGATTGATTTGGAAGATATTGATGTGGATCTTGGAGTCTGTTGATTGTTTGTACGATTTTATGAGAATGGAGAATCGATTAGTTTTACGAGGACGCTTGATTTAGACTACATGAAGTATATAATTCTTAATCTTGTATGCTATTAATTTAATATATAAATATATAATGATTTCTGACTGATTGAAAATAATTTTTAATAAAAAAAATTTATTATCGCAGCGTTACACGATTTTATTTTATTAAAATATTTATTTTTTATTAAATTTTAATTTTTAAAATGATCTCGCACCACACGCTTTCACCGCGCACACACAGCGACGACTAATAGCCACATCATATCATCCCACCCAGCTTCTTAATGCACTATCGAGTTTCAAGGGTTGTTTTTCCGTTGACCAGCTAGTATCTGCTTTTTGACAGCTCATTGATTCCGGTACAGTTTGAATTCCAATTATAATAAACATTCATGTCAAAATGCAAAAATATGTAATATTACTATTGAATATTTATACATCCTTTATTAACGTATTTACTTTTGGATATAATAGTATATCAATATGTATAATCGATGTCTGAATAATTTATGAATTTAAATTTGAATTTCTGAATTTCTGAATAATTGTTATTTAAAAATCTAAAATCTCAATTGCCGTATATTTATATGCCTTTTTCAATAACTCAATAGTCGAAAATAACTTACTTTTTGAATTTTTTTCAAATTTTGCCAAATCTCATAAGAGAATTCAAAATTTATAATTTCTTTTATTTAGATATTATTTAGAATATATTTTACCATAAATTCTTTCACAGCTACTATAATAAATGTAGTTTTTAATTTTGTTGAGTTTTTTAAAAACCGGCTATTCGCCTAATAATTATTATTTTATAAAAGAGTTTTCAAATGGCGTATTTATCTAAAAACTCTTTTTACGCAGGCTGCCCCTTTAGGCTGAACCTCAAAGCTCTTGACGAAGTTCTTTAATTTGGGACAAACTACAATTCGCTTCTTTTTTCAAATTTCTCTCCAACTATCTAACTTTCCTTTAGACACATTTTTACTCTAATAAAAGTGTCATCAATCAACACTTGTGGTGCTAGTGCCTACTCAGCATTTCAGATCATCACTTTTAGTGGTCGTTTGTAGATGTTAATTATAATAGAAACTCTCTCGTAACTGAACTACGACACTTGGAGTAATCTCTAAATTAGACAATAATCTAAGTTTGTAGATATTCCTAATTATATACTAAAAATACTATTGAACTTACTCCAAAAATTAAGCAACCCAAAATTATCAAGACAAAATGTCCAAACGAGTCAATTGAATAATTACCTCTAATGTTATTTCATGCACATTCACCATATAATTATACATATATTAAACATGACAAATTGTCATCCATTAATGCCCTATTGGTGGGAAGCTCTACTTTTACCTTTTTGTTTTGATGTTTTAGTACAAAGAAAAAAAATGTCTTCAACATCATTCGTTAGAAAACTTGACAACCTTGTTCTCTCAACAACTTTCTCTCTCATAGTCATCTTCTTAAAAATATTACCCAAGCCACGTCTAAGTTCCCCTTGCCTCACGGGGAAACTTGTTCTTTTAGCTCTCCCCATTAGGCGCTTCCACCCTTCCACTCTTGTCCTTTTCATCTATTAATATCGCCTCACCCTTTTGGTTTATAAATCTCCTTTTTTCGTCGACACCCTTCTTCTTCTTTCCATCCCCGTCCTCTCTGTTTCTTCCCCCATTTCCCCCTCCTCCCACCTTTTCTGCCCTTTCCCACTCTTTTTTCAGTTTTTGGTGAACATAAGTAAAACCGCCAGAGACATGTGTATAAAAAGGAACCAACCAGAGGAAGCCGCGAAGGCCATCGACGTGGTAGAACGGGAAAGGTTGAGTAGAAAGTTAGAAGATTTAATCAAGGATCAACCTAACAGTTATAGCTGAATTCTCCAAATCTGAGGGAATATTATGACAATTTCTTATTTAGGCCTGTGAATACCCCCAAATCTGATTGTAATATTTTAATTATGGTTAAATCTTCATGGAATACAGTTAATATTCCATTCTTAGGAGAATATTTCTCATATTAAGAGATATAACAAGATCTCGTGAACAACCTATAAATAAAAGCTAATTATAAGTTCAAGAGGAGCAATACTAATCACCTAAAAATAGTCTTCTTTGGATATTCCCTCCCTCCCTCCCTCCCTCCCTCCCTCCCTCTATGTGTGTGTGTGTGTGTGTATCTAAATTTACTTCGAGTGTGTGAGGAAAAAATCATTTACATTTTTATATTTTCATTGAGAGCGTAAAAATCCCAAAGAAAAATCGCTCTGAACATTAAACAATACCTCAAACCAGATCAAACACTACCCTTAATGAAGGAAATGGGAACAGGGATGACCATGCCAATCAACCCGCTCCCCTAGCTGAGATGCTTCAGGCAATCCTGAGCAGAATGCAAGAGATGGAGCAACGAAGTGCTGAAACGCTACACAACGCGTGGCAAACAATGCAAGAACAAATCATCACGCTACAACGGGACTTCGCATAGACACGTGCAGAAATCAGTCAACATACCAATCGTGAGGAACGAGAAAATCATCCAGAAGGAGGCGAGCGTGAAACTAGATGTGAAGACAACAAAAACTATAGGAATATGCAAAATGAAGATGTGGAAGTTCAGTCCCAAATCCATGAAAAGGAGGTAGCGGGAGAAATCTGTCCACCAAAAGTTGTAACAGAAACGGCAATGGAAGAGATGCTGGGAAGAAAGATGATGGAGCTGAGGAGTCCAGAGAATGCGGGAAAAGCAGGCCTTGAGTCAATCACCAGAACCCCGTTGAGCCCGGAAGTCCTGACCTCTCCTATACCAAAAACGTTTGTGGCACCTAAGTTCAAATGTTATGAAGGGAATTCCGACCAGGTGGACCATCTCAAATGATTTAAGCAAGTTATGACGTTGTACCAACATGAAGATGCATTTATGTGCCAACTCATTCGATTACTAGCTTTGTTCTCATGTCTACTGTCATTTTATAGCAATACTGTACATATCGAGCGGTGATGGAAGATTCATAGTATCTCCTTACAATCTCTACCAAAAACGGAGAAACTATACGTGAGTACACCCACATGATTAAAGAGGAGATGACCAAGGTGGAGAATTGTGATGATAGAGTTGCTAGGCTTTCTTTTAGACGGGGGCTGAACTGGAACCCCCCCTCTTCGAGGATTTGTTGAAGGTCAAACCTTTGACCATGGTGGAAACCTTTTAACGGGGGAAAACTTACATCACGTTGGAAGAAGAAAAAAAAGTCTAATAAAGCTGAAGGAACGACGGAATGATGAGTCAAAAAAAGAAGAACGGAATTTCAAAACTGACGGACTGTGAGATCAAAAAATGGAATCAGAGAGCATAAAAGGACAACGAATGGGTAGATAGTAAGCGGGACAAAACTGACAACAGGAGGAGATACACTGACGACATCCATCCTAAAGATAAAGCCTACACACCATTGATGGTATCAACAAACCAAATTCTAGACATGATAAAGGACAAGCTTGTTGGAAATCGAGGCGCGCAGTGGAGGCGATTTATTTAAAAAAATTGTTCATTGAAAAAACAATTGCGTCACCACGGTTTCTAAAAATAACTTTTAACGAAAAACATTTTTTCTCATCGGATCCATTATATATCTATATATTAAATCTAAGACATACAAAGATATGAATTATACATCTTGTAGTCTATCAAGCATCCTTGCCAACAACAAACTAGAGGTTCCACGAACAACGGACTACGAGATCCATAACAAGATCTTCCAAGATAATTGTCAAACACACTAGGACGTGAGTGAGCACGTAGAATATATCAAAGATATTTTTCTGTCTCTAGATTTACTCAACACATGAGATCTAGAGATTTTGAGGACTTTTGTGTGACAAAAACTCTGGAAAAGAATTATAGTATGCACAGATCCTTTGATTAACTTTTTAATCACAGTAAATGATTCAATCACTTAATCACATACCTTTTCAGGTCAAACAGAATAATATCTACATATATTCTAGGTCAAGGCTCATTAGGTTTTAGGGTGTACATAAAAAATAAATTATTTACAAATGTATCATCACAGTGGAACCAACTGCAATTGGTGTAACACTATAGTGTGTCGTGCAGAGCTGTAGTGTCTCACGACACTACTGACTCACGGCACCACTATAGTACCCTGAGACACTGCAATGTGCCACGTGTCACTGTAGTGCAATGTAGAACTACAGTAATTCGTGTCAATCTCTTATTCAAAAATCAGTGATTGACACGTTGCAGTCCAACATGCCACGTGGCAATTTTCTCAAATTATTATTTATTTTATTTTAAAAATCTAGATATCATTTAATTTAAAATTAACTTATCTAATCACCCCTATCAACTAACTTATCTGTTGGTTAACAAAATCTGTTGGTTAACAAATAACAGATTTAGTTGATTCAAATTTGAATTATTATCTCATAATAATTTAATATTATTTAATTTCATAAATCAAATATGTTGTCTCACTTATCGATTAACACAAAAATTAATCGATATAATTATTTAATTTTAATTGTCAAAAATTACAATAAATAATTTAATTAATTAATTGTATATAATTATCTCATAATTATATACTTGTCCCATAAATTTTATTTCTCTCGCAAGTTAGTCTTTTTTTTCATGTCCTAAAATATTCACACTCTAGACTATGTAGTACATATGTGACTCGTGGACCCATAATTCTAAGCTCCAATAAATCAAATTATTAATTAAAATTTTTAATTAAATAATCTTATTTATTAATTCAACTATTACTCTTTGACAAAAAAATTACATTATCACTCCTCTATAAATATGAAATTGCACTATTAGTAATTACAGAATATATTTACAGAGTATTCTCATGTAGTCTATTGATATAATCACTTCATATAGTTATGTCCTCCAATTACTGGGTCGTAAGTTAGAGTTGATCAAAATTATCATTTTATCCTTCTAATTACCTCTTGATCTTTAAGTACCATTAGTTCACTAATGAATGGTCAATTTATTATCATATTATAAATTTGAGTTCAATAACCATTTAGTTTCAGAATTGACACTTAATAAAACTAATATACGATCCGTTAGGAAAGCTTGGATTCCAAATCTTGTAAGATCATGTTCCCAGCCATCCCATATTACTAAATATCCAAAACAAAAGTCACTAGTCTATTTTACAAACAAATCTTAATGAGTGAATCAAAAATCCAGTAGACATGCATAAGAGTTAATGACTACTCAAGATTCAGACTGATCTACATATGATCATAAGATTTGATGTGTATTAAATCTTTATGATAAACAGTAAGTTAATAAATATATTAATTCACATCGGGTCCATTCCTATATAATCTTATTATATAAAGTACATTTATTAAGATGTCTATCCACATCAATAATATGGATCTAGATCACATGCATTCAGAAAATGCTTAGTGAACCATACTAGCATCCATTCATTAAAGATTATATACCTTAATATGTTATGTATTATTTTATTCACAATTATGATCTTGATCTTCGCGTACTCATACAAGATCGTAGTCTCATTAATGAATATGAAATTTTCATATAAATTCAAAAGAACAATTATAAGAAAAATGTAATTTCATTAATTTCAAATTAAAAATGTCTAAACACATGCTTTGAGGGCATTATGCCCAACAATCTCCCACTTGCCCTAAAGAAAATGTGGCATCTCTCTCAACCTTATATTTCACACATGACCCTCAAATGAGTCACGCTATATTCAATAATAGTCAATCAGGTTTTGATCTGACGCTATATTCAATAATAGTCACATCCCATCGGTGCACGATCTTTCTTACAAAGAGGGTATTTCCTCTCAATGTGCTTGCCCCTCTTGTGACTCATCGATTCTTTGGAATTAACCACTTCCGCACTATTGTCACAGTACAAGATCAGTAGCTTTTCCACATTTTGAACTACTTCTATATCAGTATAGAACTTTCTTAGTCATACCGCTTCTTTCGCAGCTTCACAAGCCACTATATATTCAGCTTTCATAGTGGAATCTACAATACTGCATTGTTTAATACTTCTTTAGACTACATCTCCTCCATGTAGGATAAATATTGATTCAGACATTGACTTTTGACTGTCTCTATCTATTTGAAAATCAGAATCAATATATCCAGTGGCGTTCAGGTCTCTACCTAAATAAACAAGCATATAATTTCTCGTTCTTCGAAGATACTTGAGAATGTGATTTACTGTAATCCAATGTTCTAAATCAGGATTTGATTGGTAACGACTGACAATTCCTACTGCATAATAGATGTATGGTCTCGTACACAACATTGCATATATGAGACTACTAACAACTGAAGCATAAGGAACCTTTCTCAAATCCCCTTCCTCCTGAGGTGTCTTAGGACACTACTCCTTGGAAAGGATAATTCCATGTCTGGTCGGTAGTTGACCTTTCTTGAAATTGTTCTTAGAAAATCTCTCCAGCACCTTATATATATAAGATACATGAGAAAGTGCCAAGATCTTATTCTTTCTATCCCTTAGGATTTGGATACTTAGTACAAAGCTGGCCTCTCCAAATATTTCATTTAGAATTTCTCAGTTAACCACTTCTTTACTTTTGACAAAGTTTATATATCATTCTCAATGAGTAGAATATAGTCTACATAAAGAACTAAGAAAACACTATCTTATCTTTTATATATATTTATAAATACAAGTTTCGTCAACATTTTTCTTGAAGCCATATGATTTAATAATTTCATCAAAATAAAATTCAAGTATCTTGATGCTTGCTTTAATCCATAAATGGATTTAAGAAACTTTCATACTTTCTAATCTTTCCCATTTTATAAACCTTTGCGGTTACATCATATAGATGATTTCTTCAAGAGAGTCATTCAGAAAAATTGTCTTGACATACATTTGTCATATTTCATAGTCTAAACTAGCGGCTATGGATAAAATGATACGAATGGATTTTAGCATGACAACAGGAGATAATGTCTCTTTATAATTGACTCTTTCCTTTGTGTATAGCCTTTGGCTACCATTCATGCCTTAAAAGTCTATACTTTCCCATCTGCACCTATTTTCTTCTTGAATATCCATTTACTTCTAATGGGCCTAACATCTTCAGGTGAATCTATAAGTTTCCAGACAGAATTGGAATACATCGATTCCATTTCTTGGTTCATGGCATCTTGCCATTTATCCTTTTCAGGATCTTCCATCGCCTCTTTAAAGGTAAACGAATCATCTTTATCAGTGTCAGACACTAGGACATGTGTCTCTAGTTCATAGTGAATAGGTTATCTTACAACCTTCCTACTACGATGTTGCACTAGGGTTTCCTGAATAGGAATAATGATTTCTTTGGTTTGTCGTTTATCATTTAATGATGAAGGTGGTCTAATCTCATCAGATGGTAATTCTTCGAGAACTACTTTGCTCTGAGGTTTCTAGTTTTCCATATAGTCGTGTTGAAAGAAAGTGGAATTTGTCAATATAACTCCTTTTGATCATTGTGACTATAAAAGTACCCACCTCTTGTTTTTGGAGCATAGCCAACAAATATACACACTTCAGACCTTGAGTCTAACTTTCCAGTCTTGGATCTAAGTTCGTGAGCTGGACAACCCCATATACGCAAATGACATAAACTATGTTTGGAGCCATTCCATAACTCTAAATGTGCCTTGCTTACAAAATTAGAAGGCACTGCATTCAAAATGTAGGTTGTCGTTTGAAGTTCATATCCCCAGAATGTGAGTGGTAATGATGAGTAGCTTAACATCGACCAAACCACATCCAATAGTGTTTGGTTTTTCCTTTCTGAAATTCCAATTTGTTGTGGCATTCTTGGTGCTGTGAGTTGGGATAGAATGCCATACTCCTGTAGGTAATCCTTGAATTCTAAGTCTAAGTATTCGCCACCTCAATCTGATCGAAGTATTTTCAAAGATTTACCTAAGAATGGAGATGTTAATACTGGCCATTGTGGCGGCAGCAAGGAAATTAAGACTCTATTTTCAAGTACACAACACAAAGGGATGACAGATTCACCAATCAAAACCCTTTTGCATTCACCTGAGGTTAGCGGAAGAATGAAAAAATAAGCAATAGAGCTAACCTAGTATGAAGTCCATTACGAGCCGATGTCACCAATTAAAGGGCAAGTTTTAGCTGACTTTGTAGTGGATTTAACTGTTGACAGTGGGGAAGAAACTGTTAGCGAATCTCAAGCCATTAGGAGTGGAACACGAGAACTGTACATTTATGGAGCTTCAAACAATAAATGAGCTAGAACAGTACATTCTCTCACATTTTTGAATCATGGAATTCTCTCCCAGAGCTGCGGAACTAACGACTTTATTAGAAAGTAGAATTACCAACTTTTACACGAATTTTCAAGTGGATGAGATCGGTTGAGTGGTCTCAGTTGGAGATGGGATTGCACGTGTTTATGGATTGAAGGAGATTCAAGCTGGGGAAATGGTTGAATTTGTTGTCATGCTGGCAAAAACATTGTGCTACGGACCCCGTTTGGTAAGACACTGAAGCACTCGGTTTCATTTGGATTCAATGCCTCGAATAACGAGGCAAAATATGAAGCTTTGATAGCGATAACCTCCTTACTATGGGAACTGAAGGTAATTAGAGTAAAAATATTCTGTGATTCAATGCTAGTTGTGAAACAGGTCACGGGAGAATTCACAAAAAAATGATGAAAGGATGATTAGTTATTTATAATAGGTAAAAGAATTACTGAATCAACTATAGAGTTATTAAATCCATCAAGTCCCAAGAGCGGAAAACAGACATGCGGATGCGCTAGCAAATCTTGGATCTTCCCTACAACTCTCACATAAGCGGAACGTACCAGTCAAATTTTTTAAAAAACCAAGCATCATAGAAAAAGATGTAGCCGATGTGGAAATTGAGAAAGAGTCTAGCTGGTAGGATGATGTAATATGTTTCTTGAAGGAAGGAATCTTGCCACACAAAAAACTTTGCGCCAAGAAAGCTAGCATCAAAGCGTCAGGTACTGCTTGATTAACGGTTCATTGTATAAGCGGTATTTTTCATGTCTTTATCTGACGTGCCTAAGGGAAAAAGGAAGCCCAATATATGTTAGGAGAGATTCATGAAGGAGTGTGCGGAAACTATATCAGGGGCAGATATTTACCTCACAATGTGTTGAACGAAGGATACTACTGGACAAGTGTCAATGATTTGCACCCTTGGGCAAAATGGCCCCTAGGGAACTCAATAGTGTGGCGAGTCTTTGGCCGTTCTTGCAGTGGGCTCTGGACATCGTCGAACCATTCCTCATGGCACCTGCTAAATGGATTGAGGCAGAGGCTTTTTCTAAGATTTAAAAGGAAGAAGTAAGAGGGTTCCTATGGAAAAATATAGTGCACTAGTACGAGATCCCCCAGGTTCTAGTTTCTGACAACGGACTTAAGTTCACCGGGAGAATGGTGAAGATCTTCTGCAAAGACTTAAAAATCATTAGTCGGTTCTCCACACCCTACTATCCACAAAAAAATGGACAAGATGAGAGGTCAAACCAAATTATACTTGATAATATGATAAAATGCCTAGAATCGGCCAAGGGAAAATAGGTTGAAGAACTACCAGCAGTGTTGTAGGCATACAGGACAACACCCAGAGAGGCAACGGGTGAGACACCATTCGCCCTAGCCTATGGAACGAAAGTGGTAATACCTGTAGAAATTGGAAGCCCCACTATGAGATCAGAACTGAATGAGCAACAAAATGAAGAACTCATGAAAGAGAATCTCGACTTATTAGAATAAAGGAGAAAAGCGACACTCATACAAATGTCTAATGGTAACAGCAAAAGAAAAGCCTATGCTTGAAGAAAAATTAGAAAGTAGGATTTTCAAAAGGGAGATCTAGTCTGGAAGAAGATGTTTCAAACGGATGGAAAGTTTGGTCCATCCTGGGAAGGGTCGTACATTGTTAAAGATGTAGGTGGCAGCTGATACTGTCATCTAACAGCTGAAAAGGGAGCAGAACTGACAAAATCGTGGAATGCCATCTATCTAAAAAAAGTAATTCTTTTACTTATTAAATGTTGTTATAATAAATAATTGTTCCCGTGCTTTTTTTCCCGCACTGGTTTTTCGTAGAAAACTTGTGTAAATTTTCTCCCTCATCTCTTGAAATTAAATGTGGCAACTAAATGGTCAGCGACCTAGTAGCCAAAGCCCTTGAGAGAGGGAAAAACCTTCTTCTCTAAAATGTGAGAACTGAAAGGTCGGCGGCCTAGTAGCCAAACCCTTGAAAGGAGAAAAAATATTCTCTCTAAAATGTTAAAAATGGACTAGGAGAAAATGACAACGGCCTAACAGCCTAAGTCCTCAGGAGCGGGAAAGAACCTCTCTCTAAAATGTAAAAATTCAAGGTTGACGGTCGTAACACCTAAAACCTTGAGAGCGGGGACGTATTCTCTCTAAAAAGATAGAAATCAAAGGGTCAGCGGTCTAGTAGCCAAAGCCCTTGAGAGCGAGAAAAACTTTCTCTCTAAATTGTGGAAAATAAATGACAGAGTATGAGAAAGCAAACAATGAAGGAAACAAAGTGATAAAGTACGAGAAAACAAAGCCAACAGTTAAAGATGGCAAAGTAAGCAAGCTCAAAGGAAACAAAAGCAAGGCAAGAAATCACATATGTTTCAAAGAAGAAACCAAAAGTCAAATTCGTTGAATTTTCTACTACTCTTAAGTGTTAAACCACAAAGTTTTTGCTTAAATATTTGGAAGGTTAACAATGGAAGTTGTTGAAGGAACAGACCCTTGATTTTGAACTACTTGTTAAATTTTTTACTAAGTGTTGAGCTACTAAGGAAAAGATCCTAAGTGTTAAACTATTTTTTGAATTTTTACTATGTGTTAGGACTATAAACCAAAAATGATAGACATTGTTAAAAGAAAAGATCATTTCATTGATAAAGGGGAAAATTACAAAATGATCTTTAATAATAATAATAATAATAATAATAATAATAATAATAATAATAATAATAATAATAAGTACAAGTATATAAAATGAAAATCGTAGGGAAAGTAAAAAAGTTAAGATTCTTCAACGGGGATGACATCATCGGCGGGAACAGAGGAGTCAGCAACGACATCCTGAGCAGCGGGAACACTTTCTTGTTCCTATTAACAGAACATCCCCTTTTTCTTTACTCTTCCAGAACCGATACTAAAATGGGTGCTTTTTTTACGTTGTTTACTTTAGGTACTGGGGGGTTTCGAGGAAAACCTATGTCCTCAGTAGAAGCATCCACTACGACTTGAGATTTTGAAACATCTTCAAGAGGGACTTTGGGAGGATTGTTCTCCTTCCCATCCTTGTATCCTGCACTATAGACTTTCTTCTCAGCCTTGTCAAAAAGGTCTTGGAAGATGTCTTCCGTCTCTCTCTTCTCGGCCTCCTCTCGGGCTAACTCTTTGGAAGCCAACCTTTCCTCGGTGATCTTCAAGTTCTCTCCAGAAATGTCCAAGCACCTATCAGAATCCTCCAAAGCTTCCTTTGTCGCCTTCAGTGAGTTCTCCAGCTTAGCAAACTTCGTCACAACTACTGCCACACCCTGGGCAAACTCTTCCACTGTCCCGTGGAGGTCAGCCTCCCTCTTCTTCAGCTACTCATTTGCCAACAAATTTTCTTGGAGACTGTTGTGAAAAATAATGGCTTGCAAGATATACAGAGGGACAAAAATCAAACATTAGAAAATGTAGAAGATAAGAAAATATATTGGTGTTCAACCAAACTGAATAGACTGAACCAAACCAAACCAAACCGAAAATAACTGGTTCAGTCAATTCTTTATATGTGTTCGGTTCGGTTCAGGATTTTCGTGGCTTTTGAACTGAACCGAACCGAAACATTAAATTAATATTATTTTTTTATTTTTTATATATAATTTCATATAAACTGAACCAGAACAAATTTTTGATTTTATATTATTTTTTCAATAATATCATTTAAAAACTATTTAAAAAATTATTTTTAATTAATAATACCAAACCAAAGAACTGAGCTGAACCAAAACGAAACTCATTGGTTTGTTTCGGTTCTTTTAGCATTCATGGTTCGATTTAGTTTGGTTCAGTTCTTTTAGCATTCACAGTTTGATTCAGTTTTTTGCCAAAAATTGACCGAACTAAACTGTAAACACCACTAAGCAAATAAAGCAGGAAAAGGAAAGTATAAAAGAAATACCTTTACCAGACCATGACTCATAGAACAAAGATGTTTCCCAATGAACATAATACATGCAGTTGTCATGTCCGTTTCAGATTGGACCCCATGAAGCACGATGTGTGCTAAACGGGGGGTCGTTGAGGAAGTTCACAGAAGAGTGGATCAGAGGAACACCGTAAAAGCACCTCCATCTCCACAAATAAGGATTTTTACTTTCCCCTTGAGATCCTGTGGAGTGAACGGGAATAGACTCCCTCTGCTCTGACTGCGGGGGAGGAAGAGAAAGTGAACGCTACTGAGAACCCTCTCTGGGAGCTGTATGAGCAGGAGGAATGACTGGATAAGAGTCTGCTGGGGAAGCAGAACTTTCAGTAGAGGAAGACGGAGGACTAGAAGCTGCTCGTGAAGAACTCAAGGCTTCGTGCCTTGGGCGGATGTTCCTTTCCTTTTCGATGTCCCCAACAATAGTGATGCACACGGGCCTCGACATAACTACACTCACTGTAAAATTTTGAAGAAGTCGTTACCATTCTGCGTCTTCCCGTTCAAACCGAGAAGAAATAGAAGTACTAGAAATGAAAAATGTTGGAACAAAATAAGAGTTGAGGATGGGAATACCTTTTGGAAGCTTGGGAGAAGATGGATGAGCGAAAGAAGAGGCGACTTGAGCTGCGTCAGGAATGAAAGCTACGTTAATCTCTCATCACAGATCAAGAAGATCAACCCAGTCCCGTCCTCGGAAGTTGAAAGTGACGATCATCTTCTTTTGGGACTCCCAGGAAAGATACGGCTTGTTGTTCTTCTTGTTATCTGCAAAAAAATGATCAAAATTATATGAAGGAAAAAGAAACAAAAGGAAAGCAAGGATAAATAATCAAAGATGGGGAACCAAAGCTCGGGAAACTTACTGAAAACCCCACATTTCTAGGAGATTTTCCAGCGGCCATCACCGCCCCAGCCTTTATCCCCTTTTGGAATTCCGGTTATCATTTTCCTTTTTTTAGGATCGGGATGGGGGGTAAGGTAATAGGTCTCATTGCAATACATAAAGATATAGCAATCACGAAGCTTGTCAATGCCTAAATCTAAGCCATATGTTCTGTTTAAGGCCTCGAAACCTAATAGAATCCTATAGGAGCTAGGAGTGAATTGAGACGGAGCCATCTCAATGGCATAGAAAAACTCTTGCAAAAAAGGAGAAAATGAAGCTTAAGTCCTAAAGCTATATACATCGGACTAAGGATAATTTAGAATGGGGGTCTACACTCTAGGCCATGATGACCACTCTCTCCTAAACCACAAATGATATCGGGAGGGAAGGCGTCTCTGTAGGAAGCAATGAAATGATCAAGCTCGGCTTGGGACCTGACTATGGTAAGGGAGGTTTGAACTTATTACTGTCCGCCATGCTTAAAAGACTTAAAGGAAAGAATGCGCATAAAACTTTTTACAGAGAAGAAGAAGAATAATAACTTATGATAAAAGATGAAGGTAGAGGATAAATGAAAGACGAAAGGTTCTTAAATAGGCTGCGGATTTGAAAGGTAAATGAAACACACCTTAAAACTTTTTTTTTGAAAATGGGAATCGAAAAGGATGTTTTGTAGGAAAATGTTTTGTAGGAAAATGTGACTGACAAGACAAAATCATCACTTGACATAGTGACAACTAGGAAAGAAAAAGGGATAAGCCGTACACTACATGAAATAGTTGAGAGCGGGAAGGTGAAAAGACATGGAGAAACGATGAAGAGCCATTTTACGGAAGTGACATCAGCGAGAACAGGAGACGAAGCGGTAACTTAGGTAAGGCACACATATCTTTTTACTTATTTATTTTTACCTTTTGTTGTTTACAGGTTCCTAATAAATGGAATGAACAGAGGAAGAACTTGATCAAATCTCTCATCAAAACACGTGAAAACTGAGGCTCCTCATCATTACACATCAATAAAAAAAATTTCATTGAGTGTAATGGGGGACAAATGAATAGGAGTAAAACAGAGACATGTGTATAAAATGGAACTAACCAGGAAAGCTGTGAAGGCCATCAATGTGGCAGAACGGGAAAGGCTGAGCGAAAATAGAGAAGATTTAATCAAGGATCAGCCTAATAGTTATAGCTGAATTCCTCAAATCGTGGAGAATATTACGGTAATTTATTAATTATGCTTGTGAATCCCCCCCAAATCTTATTATAATCTTCTAATTATGGTTAATCTCCCTGAAATATAGTAAATATTCCATTCTTAGGAGAATATTTCCCGTTTTAAGATATGTAACAAGATCTCATGAACAGCCTATAAATAAAGGTTGATTGTAAGTTCAACAGGGACAATACTAATCCCCTAAAAATAGTCTTTTTGGGGTATTCTCTCTCTATCTCTCTTTTTCTCTCTTTCAATTTACTTCTTTGAGTGTGTGAGAAAAAAACCATTTACATTTGGTTTGCTATTCTTTGAGATCTATTTCTCTCTCTTATATTTTATTTTTACAAGTTCCCCATCTTTGGGTTTTCTCTCTTTCAGGTTTTCCAAGGAGACCCCTTCATGGCACTAGGTGCTTCTAATTCTTCTTTTGATGGAGGGTTTTGGCCACTTAGATTTTATCTATGTGGATTTCTTCCCTCAATTGTAGATCTGTTCGATAGTACAACCAGGGAAAGGATTTCTTCCCTCAAAACCTAATAGAATCCTATAGGAGCTAGGAGTGAATTGAGACGGAGCCATCTCAATGGCATAGAAAAACTCTTGCAAAAAAGGAGAAAATGAAGCTTAAGTCCTAAAGCTATATACATCGGACTAAGGATAATTTAGAATGGGGGTCTACACTCTAGGCCATGATGACCACTCTCTCCTAAACCACAAATGATATCGGGAGGGAAGGCGTCTCTGTAGGAAGCAATGAAATGATCAAGCTCGGCTTGGGACCTGACTATGGTAAGGGAGGTTTGAACTTATTACTGTCCGCCATGCTTAAAAGACTTAAAGGAAAGAATGCGCATAAAACTTTTTACAGAGAAGAAGAAGAATAATAACTTATGATAAAAGATGAAGGTAGAGGATAAATGAAAGACGAAAGGTTCTTAAATAGGCTGCGGATTTGAAAGGTAAATGAAACACACCTTAAAACTTTTTTTTTGAAAATGGGAATCGAAAAGGATGTTTTGTAGGAAAATGTTTTGTAGGAAAATGTGACTGACAAGACAAAATCATCACTTGACATAGTGACAACTAGGAAAGAAAAAGGGATAAGCCGTACACTACATGAAATAGTTGAGAGCGGGAAGGTGAAAAGACATGGAGAAACGATGAAGAGCCATTTTACGGAAGTGACATCAGCGAGAACAGGAGACGAAGCGGTAACTTAGGTAAGGCACACATATCTTTTTACTTATTTATTTTTACCTTTTGTTGTTTACAGGTTCCTAATAAATGGAATGAACAGAGGAAGAACTTGATCAAATCTCTCATCAAAACACGTGAAAACTGAGGCTCCTCATCATTACACATCAATAAAAAAAATTTCATTGAGTGTAATGGGGGACAAATGAATAGGAGTAAAACAGAGACATGTGTATAAAATGGAACTAACCAGGAAAGCTGTGAAGGCCATCAATGTGGCAGAACGGGAAAGGCTGAGCGAAAATAGAGAAGATTTAATCAAGGATCAGCCTAATAGTTATAGCTGAATTCCTCAAATCGTGGAGAATATTACGGTAATTTATTAATTATGCTTGTGAATCCCCCCCAAATCTTATTATAATCTTCTAATTATGGTTAATCTCCCTGAAATATAGTAAATATTCCATTCTTAGGAGAATATTTCCCGTTTTAAGATATGTAACAAGATCTCATGAACAGCCTATAAATAAAGGTTGATTGTAAGTTCAACAGGGACAATACTAATCCCCTAAAAATAGTCTTTTTGGGGTATTCTCTCTCTATCTCTCTTTTTCTCTCTTTCAATTTACTTCTTTGAGTGTGTGAGAAAAAAACCATTTACATTTGGTTTGCTATTCTTTGAGATCTATTTCTCTCTCTTATATTTTATTTTTACAAGTTCCCCATCTTTGGGTTTTCTCTCTTTCAGGTTTTCCAAGGAGACCCCTTCATGGCACTAGGTGCTTCTAATTCTTCTTTTGATGGAGGGTTTTGGCCACTTAGATTTTATCTATGTGGATTTCTTCCCTCAATTGTAGATCTGTTCGATAGTACAACCAGGGAAAGGATTTCTTCCCTCAATTGACGTCTTTAGGAAAGAGGTCAAGTGATACTGCGTCTGGGCAATTGCTTCTATCGAAGACGTTGTGATACCATTAAAGCATCTATCATTACAAACCTTCGACAACCTCCAGAAACCATAAATCAACCAAAGAATTGCGTGATCCTTTTCTCTAAACTGACCGGAGGGATTATAAATAAAAGGCTTCTTAGACCTCCATAAATGCGATAACCTTAAGATTATCAACACAGATAGATAAAGGGCTCATAAACCAGAATATTGTTGTAAAAGGGTAGTCAAGAAAAGAAGTCTATGAGATTCATCCACTCCTTCACAGTGAGGGCAGCTTCGGCTGATATTCATTACTCTCCTAGTCAAGTTTGAATTGCATGAAATGAAGTTATTACGATATATTCAACTAAAATCTTTGAGTTTAGGAGGAGTTTTGAGCTTCCATGAGTCTTTCCAAGTTCTCAGGTCTCCCTTACCTACACTAGGTTCTCCTTTCTTTAAATTCTCAATCAAACCAATTTTGTAAAGATAGACCTTCACTCTATCACTAGTTTTTACCATATAAAATCTATATTTTAAATGATGCCAAACCCATATATATCCACCCCCATATAAACTAAATGGAATATTTTTTATAATGTTCACATCATCCGGTATAAAATATTATTGAGCACTTCTTCCTTCCAACCCAAACCATTAGACCAAATTGAATCATTTACCAACTTGTCTTCCTTAGATCTTGGAGAAATAATTCAAAAAGTATAAAATCTCAGCACCCATGGATCTGTCCAGATATTTATACGCATGCCATCACCCACCGTCTATCTCAACCCTACCACAAGTACTTTCCAACCCTCTAACTCCTTCATCCCCAAGAAAGGTGCAAACCCACTTTACCTTCCATAAAATTTGAGTCTCTGAAATATTTAATTTTCAAGAACCTGGAAAGTAACGAATGAGGGTTTGTGACTATCCTCCAACCTTGCTCGACTAAAAGAGAGAGATTAAAAGAGAATAAATCTTTGAATCCTAGACCTCCATCCATCTTATTGTCGATCAATTTATTCCATGAACCCCAGTGGATGCCTGTTTTAAAGTAGATGAGCTCCACCAATAATTCACAATATGACTACAAATCTTCCTGCTGAGAGAAATGAGAAGCTTGAAACATGACATGGCATAGTTTGGGATTGCAAAGGCAAAGGCTTTAATAAGCGTCTCTCTTCCTGTTGGAGGAAAACATTTTTCAGCCCACCCGGATATTCTGTTCAAAATGTTATACATGATACCATTAAAAATCTGTTTCTTTCCCAACCTAAAGTCTGATTTAATCCCTAAATATCGTTAAGAGAGTTCGCCTGGTTCATAGTTGTAATGGAAACAATATTATCCTTCATATCCTTAGGAACATTATTACTAAAAATAATCAAGCTCATCGTATAATTCACTTCCTGCCCCGATACCATCCCAAACTTTCAAAGAATCTACAGAAAATTAGGTCAACAAAAAATAAGAGCATCATCCGTGAAAAACATGTGGGAAATAGATGGTCTACTCCTAGCACATAGAAGGAATAGATAAGGTGAAAGTGGGTCACTATGTGTGAGACCCCTACTAGGCATAAATGTAGCAGTATACTCCGCATTCACATTAACACCGTAGGAAACTGATGAAATACAAGTAAAAACCCAATCACACCATTTACTAAGGAACCCTATTTTTCTCACCACCTTAATAACAAAGCTCCACTCCACCCGATCGTACACATTTGACATATCAATCTTAGGAGCATAATCCCCTACTTTCCCCCTCTTCCAAATCCTCATTGAATGCATTATCTCATGGGTAATTAAAATATTATTTGTTATTAGATGACCTGGGATAAAAGCATTTTGACTATCACTGATAATATCGTTAATAATCATTCTAAGTCTATAAGTTAAGATCTTAGAAATAATTTCATAAACGACATTGCATAGGCTAGTCGGTAAAAAATGAGACATATTTCTTGGGCTATGTTCTTTGGGGATTATCAAAATGTAAGTATGATTTAAATTGGCCGGCAAATGATTAGAAGTAAAAAACAACCGAACAATATAAATTACATCTGACCACACGATTTCCCAGAGTTACTGATATAAGGCAACAATAAAACCATCCAGATCGGGAGCTCTGCTTGGGTTCATATCATTTAAGGTCATCTAAATGTCCTCATCAAAAATTGGTGGTTCAAGCATGGTAATATATGTTGACCCTGGTCAAGGTGACAATTTTGTTGATAACAAATAATATATGAACTGATATTTTAATTAAGTGTGTATGTTCTAAATAATATGAAAATCATGTTGAAAACACTTATCTTAAGTGTTTATGCAAAAAAAATAAATGACAAACAAAATTGTACATGGAAAGATATACGTAACATATTACGAAGGGCACAAAACATATCAAACAAATTCCAAATGACTTAAATCAAAGTTTTCTAAACTCAAAATGCTTCAAGGAATTCGAAACTGAACTGAACTGCGTGTAAACCAGATCGTAGAAGACCAAACAAGATAGAATATTGAAAAAATGTCAAGGATCGGTTCACCCCCGATCCAGTGTCCAAACTAGCCCATTGGAGGGTAATCTAGTCACAACGATGGGAAATCGGTGCACCGATTTGGGGTCGGTCTAACCGGTGCGCCCGGTTTGGTAATTATGGTAATTACTTACCTAATTGCTGAAGCCAGCCAGACCAGGTGGAAAAATCAGTTTTACCGATTTGTCAATAAGGAACCTCCCTTGATTGATGACTGTTTCGACCGATTCTCCAACTGGACTGACCGATTTTTTCAACAGTGTTTTTCAACACTATAAATATCCTAAGCCATTTTTTTATTCCACTACACCTCTCCTCTCCTCTCCAACAAAGTTTCATAGCGTTTTATTCTTCGAGAGACTTGTATTTTGAGCGAATATTTGAGATATTTTTTAGAGAGAAACTAGTATAAATTGTGAGCGAAAAATTAAGAGTCTACTCTTCGAGAGAGAGAAATTTTGTAAGAGATTCGAAGATCTTGACTGAGTTGCATTGTCAATGTCTGTTTGGCACCATAAGCCAATAGGCTTTGCTAAGGTTTGATCTTCACCGTTAAGAAGATCGTTTGGGAAAAATCTTCAAGGGAGGATCCTTGGAGTGTGAACGTAGGGATATGTTTTCCTGAACCACGTAAAAATATTGTGTGTCAAATCTCTCGTCCCTACTCTTTTATTTACATGTTATTTACTTTCCGTACTTAATTTATCACACGTTTAATTTCCGCACTTTAATATTCTACATCATCATAATTTTATTTATTTAATTACTCATTTATTAAATATTTTTTTATTGATTTAATTTGTTATTCATTTTATATTTTAAGCAATTTTATTTTTATTCAATATCAAATATTTTCTTAAACTTTTTTCTTAATAAAAGGTGTGCCATATCGATTCTACAATATCATCCTTTCTCAGTTTACATTTTACGCTGGAAAGAACCTCTGAATTGAAGCTTCATCCGAATGTGTTGATTTGAACAGGGTCTGAAAGTAGTTCAAGGTGATACAATGAATTAAATGCTTATCGGTATGTCAGATTCCATTTTCATCTTCCAACCTAGAGGATTCCCCACACCCTGACAATTCTACCCTAGAACTTTCATGGAACACATTGAGGTCGACTGGTGTCAGCTACCCACACTTTCTTTGAATAAAAATTAACTGAATCAATCAATAAGCCCTTCATTTTTTCACATCTTTCTTACTAACATCATCTTCGGCCATGTCGCTGTTTCCACCATGAGTTTTAAATTTCAGGCTAAGCTCACCCAACTCCTAGCACGCCTTTTAGACTAACGTCTTTTAACTTATTTTCATCTGGGAAAATTCAGGATTTAATCAAGTTTAAGTTTTACTTTTGTATAATGTCCTTTTTTTGTTATTTTGCACATATGACGGAAATGGAGATGAAAAAAATCAGGTAGTTAAGATTCTCTTTGAAAAAATGGTGGAATGGGTCTTTGGTCTCATAATAGGAAGAGATCAAGGGCATTTTGAACTTTGGGGGGAGCTCGACCCTTTGGATTTCCACAAAAAATGGAGACTCAGTTTATTCTAGGAGAGTCTCAAAAGACCCCCAACTATTTTCCTTTATTCCTTAGCTTTTTTTGTAACTGAAGCTTTTGTATCTCGTTCCATTATCCCGAGCTTTCACCAATGTTTTGGCATAGTGGTCCTCTCCCCTTTTAGTCCGTTCTTCCATGTCGGGGGGCACCTTTCCTTTATTCGGATGGTCATCCTCCTTTGCTCCCGGTCACGAGTTGACCCGCTGACGATTATTTCTGCTTTTGGGGGGTTGTATTAGTGGGTGGCTGGAAAGGGCCATCATTCCTTTCTTTAGTTTTTTACCACCTTTGAGAGTGAGCCAACCGTGTCTTTCTTCTTCCACTGCGTGACCAGCAGGATGGTAGGAAGTTCTTCTCTCGGTGACGAAGAAGGCGTCCCCCCTCTCATCTTGGACTTTGACGGAGGGGACGAGGCTGTTAGTCTCATTCTGCCTTTATGGGGGAGTAAATGACCTCAAGTGTTTTGGAGGGAAAAATGATTTAGTTATCGTTCCCCACATATGGCATCAACTGTTTGTACATAAAGTTTAGCAGTGAAGCTTTCTACAATCTTCTTCTCTCACTTAAACTCTCTCAACTTGGGAATCTATAAAACACAGACAGATAACCCTCAAGATGAAGAGAACATGAGGTGGTTTCCTCGCCTAGGAGTCTCTGATGCCTAAGTAGTATCCTAGAGTAATTTTGGTAGAGTTTTTCTGAGGGGAGAGTTGCTTATCTCGCACTGTTGTAGATGGAGAAGGATGTGTGTCAAAGAAACTTGGGTGAAGTGACGACCTTTCTTTGATTTGATGAGGTGGGGTGGATTTTTAATGGATTTGTCCCCCTAAGCTGACATAAGGAGTATACATTTAATGTCGATATGCCCTCAATCATGTCAGATTTTATTGATGCAACCGCTTGGGAGCTAACTATGAGACTTCATCTTGGCGATTGACCCTGGCAAGTGCTTATCTCAAATCAGAAGATGCCATGTGGAACGCTATTTTCAGTGAGTAATGTTGGTGCCTAACATAGAACTAGTTGTGCCCTTGCGTCAAACCTCATTTACCTCATTTTTAGTCTGCACTGGTCGGTGTGGTCCGAGCTCTATAGAGATCGACCTGGCTAAGTCAGCTTCCCCCCCTTGGGGGATCGGGCCTCCCAACTCCTTATCCTATTGTAAACACCTTCAACGTGACACGTCACGTGGTGACGAATCATTGGTAGTTAGGGAATACCCATAACATGGAACGATTTCCATTTCCTTTTTTATTCCTCAATCAGTAGTCAGTTGCGTAGTGCATTAGACCAAAATAATGTTTATTCTAGCATTTGTAGCAAGATAATAGGGAGAATTTAATGGCAAAATGATATTAATAGATGTCATTTGCTTTCCTTTGTTTAGTTAGGAAGGAAAGCAAGTGACATCTAAAAGACTGGTTCATATTCTCTGCTATATCGCTGCCACTACTATAAAAGTGGTCTACTATGACAATCAAGAAAATTTATGACGGTTTTGTTAAACCTGTCTCTGAAAAAAGTGCTAGAGTAGGAAATTTTGCCTTTTGAGTTAACATGACATTTTTATATAAATTGCCATAAAATATTTACCTATCACGACAGTTTTTTTAGTTATCATTGAAAGTTTTTACTTTTTTTTTTAAGATGACATGTATAATAATAACTACCATTGTTAAATATAGCCCAAGTTTATTTTTAATTATAAAAATACCATCTATATAATATTTATATTTCTCACCACCTTAACATTATCTTCATGCTCTCTCTTTCGATCAAATTCTCGAACAATCTCTCGTCTCTCAAACTCCGTCTCTGACATTCATATCTCTCATCTCACTCTCTCTTTGCTCCCTTTCTCCCACCTTATCTTTACTTCTTTCAAGCATGCAACAATCAGTCAGCTTTGATCTCTTTCCCCTTTTTAGGGTGGTTGAATTTTGTGACCCAGGGTTTTAAATTTTTCGTTTCTTCTCATTTCTCTTTTCTAGACTTAGGACTTCATGTTGATCATAACCAAAGCGAAATGTTACTTTTTGCGAGGTAAGTTTTGCTCCGTCTGATTTTTGTTGTTTTGTATTTCACAGTGGTAAGAACCTGAGCTAAGGGTTTCAAAGTTTCAGCTTACTCTTTCTCAAGTCTACTGATTTGTTGTAATGGTCGACTCCACCAACAAGCATAGAAGAGGAAAGAACAGTGAGCTGACGATAAGAGACTTACATGTCTATTATTTCTTATTTATTGAGGACACTATCTCTTCTTGTTCTTCCATAAGTCTAATTTCTCTCTTTGAAAATTGACGAAGATGAAGACATACAAATAGATATCCGGAGAGAGAGAAACAAATGAATATTTTAATAGATATAAATAGAGTGAGAAAAATTGGGATGATGAGACATTTAAATATCATAATAAAAGAGTAAACTACTAGTTAAATAAATGTGAAAAACTATTTAATTCAATCAAATTTATTAGATTAATTATTATTTATAGAAAAATGTTTATATGATGATTTTTAAGAGTTGTCGACAAAATTGTATTTAACGTCGANCCCCCCCCCCCCCCCGGGGGGGGGGGGAATCTTCGTGCAAGAGACCGTCATGACTCGAGCGAAGGCTAGTACGTCTTTCCTTTCTCTCCGGGTTGCATCAGAGGTTACAACAACTGTATCCTCCTCCCTTCGTTGGGTAGTACTGAGGGAGGTATGAGGTTCCTTCCCCTGCGAGGAGACGGGTAGGTTTATCTTTTCATCCTGAACCTCATCAGGGTAGAACGTTGGTCACATCCTCTCCTCGTAGGGAGAGAGAGCTCCTAATGCTTCCATGGGGACGGCTTTATAGCCTTCCCCACAGATGACGCCAACTGTTTTAGCCTAAAACTTCAACAATACACGTGTTGTGTTGGAGGTTATGCCCTCAATGCAAGTGTATTGATATTTTAATATGAAATTTAATGGAAATACATTTTTCTTATAGTTGTTATTTTAAATTATTGTTGAATAATTTATATAAATAACTGAAAATTTCATATTCGTTGATTATGATCTTATATTAGTATGATAGGATTAAGATGATAGATAATGTATAAAATTGTCAGTAACATATTAATGTATGAAATCTTTAATGAATGGTTGCTAGTACGATTCACTAAGTATTATGAATACATATGATCTAGATCTGTATGATTGATGTGGATAGACATATTAGTAAATATACTTTATATAATCAGATTATATATGACAGGACCGATGTGAATTAATATCTTTATTAACTTATCATTTATCATAAATATTTAATACACATCAATCTGATATTCATATATAGATCAGTCTGAATCCTGAGTAGTCATGAACTCCTATACATGTCTACTGTATTTTTTGATTAACTCATTAAGGTTTGTTCATAAAATAGACTACTGACTTTTATTTTAGAGATTCAGTGATATGGATGGCTAAGAACATGATCATACAAGATTTAAAATCTAAGATTTCCTAACAGATCGTATATTGGTTCCCAAGTGTTGATTCTGGAACTGATGGTTATTGAGCTCAAATTTATAATACGATTATAAATTAGTTATTCACAAATGAATTAATGGTACTTAAGAATCATGAGGTAATTAGAAGGGTAAAATGGTAATTTTTTTGCTCTAATTTATAAATCAATAATTGGAGAACAAAACTACTTGAAATGATTGTATCAATGGACTACACGATAATACTCTATAAATACATTATATAATCTCTAAGAGTGCAATTCCATTTTATAGTGAAGTAATAATAGAATTAATAAATAAGATTATATAATTAAAGAGTTTAATTAATAATCTGGTTTATTGAAACTTAGGATTATAGGTCCATGGTCCCCAAGTCACCTTTGTACTACGCAGTTTACGGTGTGAATATTTTAGGACATGAGAAAGCTTACTTGCAAAAGAATTTTTATTCTAGAGCAAGTACATAATTATGAGATAATATGTGTGATTAATTAATTAAGAATGAATCAACTCAATTATTTTTATTTATATTAATTTTTAAAAATTATATATAAATAATTATATCGATTATTTTTTTAATTATCGATAAGGGAGACAGTATATCTAATTTGTGAAATTTGATAATGTTGAATTATTATTAGATAATAATTCAAAATTTGAATCAATAAAATTTTTTATTTGTAAACTAACAGATAAGCTAGTTGATAGGGATAATCAGATAAGTAAGTTTTGAATTAACTGATATCTAGATATTTATCTGATTAAAATAAATATTTAATTTATAGTAACTACCATGTGTCAATCACTGATTCTCAATCAATGATTGACATGAACTACTGTAGTGCCACGTGTCACTACGGTAGTAGGGCGTGTAATACTGTAGTGCCACACGACACTAGAGTAGTGTCGTGTGGCACATAGTGTCGTGAGACATTGTGATGGCTCACGACAACTGCAGTACTGTGTGGCACTGCAGTAGTGTCGTGTGGCACTACAGTGTCGTGAGGCATTGTGATGGCTCACGACAACTGCAGTGCCGTGTGGCACTGCATTGTGCACAAATTACAGTTGGTCCTGCTGCAATAGTAATTTTGAAATTAAATATTATTTTTAATTTATCATCTCTGAAGCAAGGTATCCACGAACCAATTGGGCGAGGTGAGGGCTTAAGCAAACTACTAAGGGGCCTTAGCCTTTGAAGTAAGTAAATCAACCATAACTTTGGAATCAGTTTGTAGAACAATAAGACATGTACTGATTTCTGATATTGATTTGAACAGTAAGATGCCCGCTCAAAATTCAGCAACGACACTTGAACGTATACCATAACAATGAGAGTTGGCTGTAATTAAATGACTAAGATGATTTAGTATAATTCAACCACCTCCATAGGTACTTGGGTTACCTTTAGATGCACCATCTATATTGATTTTAAAATCTCCAATCTAACCATTTGACGACTCTGATATGTCATTATCTAAAAAATATATAGATATTATTATATTGGCATCAGTATTGATTGAGAGTGAAGAACACTGTTACTATTATGGCGATCTTTTCTTATGATTAAAAGTTAATCAAAAACACTGAAAGAATAATCATCGTATTTTCTCAGAGGATTGCCTCACTAAATTAATCATTCTCAGTAAATCTCTAGATCTCATGAGTTGAGTACATCTAGAGATAGAAAAAATATCTTTGAATTATTGTACATGACCACATGTCCTAGTACATTTGAAGATTATCTTGAAAGATCTTGGTGTGAATCTCGAAGTCCGTTATTCATGGGAACGTAAGATCGTTGGTTTGCAAAGACGCTTGTTATAGATTACAACGAGGTATACGAATCATATTCATGTATGTCTTAGATTTAATATATAAATATACAATTGATCTTAATTGAAAAGAGTTTTCAATAAAAGATTTTATTTTGAAAATCGTTGCATCGCGCTTATTTTCTTTTATAAAAAAATATTCATTTTTAATAAATTTCTAAAAGCCACCACGCCTTCGTCGCGCGAGCGCCACATTTTCAACAATTGGTATCAGAGCGATCATTATATATTTATATATTAAATATAGTGTGGGTGTTCTTGCATTGTTCATTGTATATTTGATATGTATGAATGAATGAATGGTTTTGGTTTTTGAATGTATGGTTAAATAATGAATCGTTAATTGTATGTTGATTATTGGGTTACGCTATGTTCTTTAATTTTTTCTTAAATCTTGCGTAAGCCATTTTGGGGCATATGAATTTTTGTAATTTTATTTTAAATATTAAATTATAATTATTCTGATCTCGAGAAGACGGAGAATGCACGAGACGAATGAGGAGAAAAAGAAAAAATAGGAGTTCCTAGGGAATTCTGACGCCGGCATCGGAAATAGGATTTTCGATGCTGGCACCGCTGGTATTCCAGTGGCAGTAAAGCCGCTGCAACAATTGGCTCCGGCGATGAGCCCGCCCAAAAATTGGCGCCGCCATGTCTGTCTGCGACAACCGACAAATGTAGACGGTTGGCGACGGTGATGGGTGGCGGTGATAGAGTCTCATTGTAGTGGTAAATGTTGTCACATATAAAGAAGTTTCGCAGAAACCCCGATACCAACTTACCCTATCACAACAGAGTTTTATGAAATTCTTAATTCTATCTTTTATCTTTTAAATTTTAAAATTAACGTAATTTTAAAAGTTAATTTTTAATGTTTAATTTTATGAAAATTAAAGATTAATTAAATGATTGAGTTTGACCGAATCAATAAATTATTTATTGACTAAGTCAAATTCAATAATTTTTAAAAGATAATTATATAGATAATTTTTAATTAAGAAAAAATTGTTTTTCTTAATTAAAAGGGATTTGTTCAAACCTTGAAAATTATGAAGATGGACACCAGGTGAAGAATGAGATATTTTGGAAATATGTAATCTTGAAGTCCTCTTTGTAATTTTATTGCTTTATTTCAATGGTTATAATTTAAAAATACTCAATACTCAATCGGTCCATTATTATTTCATTTAATTGTTTAATAATTATTTATTGATGTGATTGATAACAAGATCATGCATTAGTCGATGACATGTCATACATGAAATCCCACACAGTTTTATTTAATCAGGCATCTCGTCAGTAGAAACATGATTTATTAGGATTGTCCAATCGTTTTGACAAAATCAATTGCATATAAACTGCTAGATTTTAATAAGTTAAAACTTGATAATCACACCACTTTACAGGCTATAGTAAAATTTAGGATAACCAATTTTATTAAAAGAGTTTTATTATAATTTGATGAATGTAATTAATAAGCTAATCTAAGTTCACCTAATTTTGACTCTTTAGAAAGTTAAATAAACTTAGACCAATGGGATTAAATTAACTTTTATTTTCACATTAGTAGGGTTATATTTTTATCTAGTAATTAATTTGGAATTAATTGATTAGTTAAAATAAAAATACATTATCCTAAAATATTGAGTGGGAGAAGGTTGGCATGTCAATGTAACCTATGGTCTCCATTATTAGTACAACATCGTGAGGTACAGTGAGAGCCTTAAGATGGATTTGTTTTCATCCGCCTAAGGAAAGTTTCAAAGTGTATCAATACCGATGTTGAACTTCTTAAGAAGATAGGACTAAGTGATGTAGTTTAGTTTCAAACGACCCTAAGGTGGCATATTGTAAATCAAGTCATAAAATTTGAAATAATGGGTTACACTCACAAAGTCACAATTAAACTTTCTTATCGATAATTGTAACTTGACCGAATAAATGATACCTTATTGTGAGAAGATAAAATATGAGATATTTTAAGTTTTAATTAATATGGATGAGAATGTCTCATTGATCGTCTAAGATTAATCTGATCGACCCTAATACAGCACATTAATTATTATGTTGTCTTATCGTGAATTAGTAAATGATAAATTTATGTGTTTAATATATTACATTTACGCATGACATTTACTTTTCAAATTATGTATATTTATTACAATTATATTCAATTATATATGTTTCATATTTCTGTTATTATTATGTCAACCATGGGATTACTGCATTACTTACACTTGAGAAGATGGATGGTGATAATTTCATAAGAGAGAAATCAAATTTAATCTTGATGTTAATTTGTGAGAACCACAAATTTTGTCTTACTGAGGAATGTCATGAGGAGCCCGCTGCCAATGCCCCTAAGAATGTTAGGGACAAGTTTGATGCTTGGATTTCATCCAACAATAAAATGAAGTGCTACATGCTTGTGAGCATGAATGATGTTTTGAGAACCAAGCATGAGAGCATGGAGACTGCCAATGAGATTATGAAATCTCTGCAGGTGATGTTTAGGCAGCAGTCTGATCAAAGTCGTCATGAGACTACTAGGAGCTACATGACGACCAAGATGAAGAAAGGTACTTCTGTGCGCGAACATGTTTAGAACATGATCAACATAATGCATGAGGCAGAAGTACATGAAGCGACAATTGATGAACAAACTCAAGTCAACACTATACTTGAATCGCTCACACTTAGTTTTTCTACGTTCACCACCAACTATGTTGTGAAGAAGTTACAATTCAACGTGACCCAATTATTGAATGAACTGTAGACTTTTGAGTCATTCAATAAGAGTATGACCAAAGAAGGCGAGGCAAATGTTGGCGAGCAAAAGCTTTCTTCCACTGCTGTTCAAAGTAATAAGAGAAAGAAGATCAATGGTAAGGGCAAAAGTAAGAAAGCCAAGACATCATCGAAAGCCAAGAAGAACAAGAATGACAACAAGCCTAAGGGAAAATATTTCCATTGTGGGGTTGAAGGTCATTGGAAGAAAAACTGTAACAAGTATCTCTCCGAGCTTAAAAATAAAGATGTTTGATTCGTCAAGAGAGCTGGCTGATGACGAGGCCACTATGAGAGTTGTCAGTGGTGCGCTCGTGTCAGCAAAAGTATTGGGGACTGGCCGTTTACTTTTTAGAAATAATTATTTAGTTTTGAACGACATTTATTATATTCCTGGATTTTCGAGAAATTTGATTTCTCTTTCTCTTTTGCATGAACAATTATTTGAAGATTCTTTAATTAATAATGAGTTTATTATTTATAAGAATGGGTTCAATATTTGTCATGCAAAAATATTGAACATATTGTATATGCTTAAACCAATTGAACGCGCGTTAAATAATTCAGAATTATTTGAAGTAGCAAAACTTAAAAGTAACAAACGACAAAGAATTTCTCATGATGATGATAACACATATCTTTGGCATCTTAGGTTCGGACATATTAATCTAGATAGGTTAAACATGTTAACAAAGCATGGTACTTTGAGAGAACTAAAAGTTGGAACTCTTCATATTTGTGAATCATGTCTAGAGGGTAAGACCAAGATACCTTTCACAGGAAAAGGCCAAAGAGCCAAGAAACCACACCTAGGGCATAGCGACGTTTGTGGACCGGTCAATGTACAAGCTAGAAGTGGGTATGAATATTTTATCACTTTTATTAAAGATTACTCAAGATATGGTTATACTTACCTAATATATTAAAAGTCTGAAACTTTTAGAAAGTTTAAGGACTTCAAAGCTAAAACTGAAAAACAATTTGGTAAATCATTGAAAAACCTTTCGATCAGATTGATGGGTGAATACTTGGATTTAGAATTCAAGGAGTACTTGCTGGAGTATGGAATCCTATCCCAACTCACAGCACCTGGAACGCCACAATAAAATGATGTTTCTGAAAGGAGAAACTGAACCTTATTGGGTATGGTTAAGCTACTCATCACTACCACTTACATTTTGGGAATATGCATTACATACAGCAACATACATTTTGAATGTATGTGCCTTCTAAGTCTGTAAACAAGACACCTTTAGAGTTATGGATTGGCTTCAATCCCAGTTTGCGTCATTTTCATATAAGGGGGTGTCCAGCTCACGTTCTTAGACCCAAGACTAAGAAGTTAGACTCAAGGTCTAAAGTGTGTATATTTTTTAGCTATGCTCCAGAGATAGAGGTGGGTAATTTTAGAGTCACAAGGATCAAAAGGTGTGTGTATCCACAAATGTCACATTTCTTGAATATGAATATAAGAAAAACTACAAACCTCAAAGCAAAGTATTTCTTGAAGAATTGGTGTTTGATGAGATCAGATTACCTTCATCATCAACTGGTCAATGACAAACCATAAAAATCATACTTCCTATTCAGGAAACCCTGTGCAATGTCGTAGTGGGAGGGTTGTAAGACAACTTATTCATTATGAACTAGAGGCATATGTCCTAGTGTTTGACATGAATGATCCATTATCTTATGAAGAAGTAATGCATGATCCTGAAGAGGAGAAATGGCAAGATGCGATGAACCATGAAATGGAATCGATGTATACCAATTATGTCTAGGAACTTAGATCCACCTGAAGATGTCAGGCCCATTTGATGTAAATGGATCTTCAAGAAAAAAAGATGCGCAGATGGGAAAGTAGAGACTTTCACGGCTGGTAGCCAAAGGTTATACACAAATGCAATAATTTTATTATGAAGAGACATTCTTCCCTGTTGCCATGCTAAAATTCAATCAATTATCGCTTGTTTAGACTGTGAAATATGGAAAATGGACATCAACACAACTTTCTGAATGGCCCACTTGAAAAAATCATCTATATGATGCAACCAGAAAGGTTCATGAAAAAATGGGCAAGATCAGAAATTATGCAAGTTGTTTAAATCTATTTATAGATTAAAGCAAGAATCTATGGAATTTTACCTTTGATGAAATTATTAAATCATATGACTTCGAGCAAAATGTTGACGAAACTTTTACTTATAAATACATCAAAGACAATATAGTGTTTTTCATAGTTCTTTATGTCGATAATATTCTATTCATTGTGAATGATGTAGAAACTTTGTCAAATCTAAAGAAGTTGTTAGCTAAGAAAGTTCAAATGAAAGATTTGGTAGCAATGAGCTATGTTCTATGCCTTCAAATCCTAAGGGATAGAAAGAACAAGCCCTTGACACTTTCTCAGGCATCTTATATTAATAATGTACTAGAGAGATTCTTTAGGGAGAATTCCAACCAAAGTCAACTACCGACCATACATGGAATTACTCTCCCCAAGGAGCAATTTCCTAAGATACCTCAAGAGGAAGAGGATATGAAAAAGGTTTTTTATGTTTCAGTTGTTGGTAGTTTCATGTATGTCATGTTGTGTGAGAGACCAAACATCTATTATGTAGATGAAATTGTCAGTCGTTATCAATCGAATCCAAGTTTGGAACATTGAATTGCAGTAAAACACATTCTCAAGTATCTTAGGAAAACGAGAAACTATATGCTTGTTTATTCAGGTGGAAACTTGAACCCCACTGGATATACTGATTCTGATTTTTAATTAGACATAGATAGTCAAAAGTTGACGTCTGGATCAGTATTCATCCTAGGAGAAGGAGTTGTAGCCTGGAGAAGTATCAAACAATCTAGCATTGCAGATTTCACTCTAGAAGTCGAATACATAGTGGCTTGTGAAGCTGCAAAAGAAGCGGTATGACAGAAAGTTTTATATTGATCTGAAAGTAGTTTCAGATATGGATAAACCACTAATCATATACTGTGACAACAGTGGGGCGATAGCTAATTCCAAGAAACCGAGGAGTCATAAGAGGGGTAAACACATAGAGAGGAAATATCATTTTGTGAGAGAGATCGTACATCGAGGGGATGTGATTGTTATGAAAATAGCGTCAGATCAGAACCTGGCTGATTATTTTACTAAGACACTTCCTGTGAAGTCATTTGAGGGTCATGTGCGTAACATGGGGTTAAGAGGGATGCCACATTTTCTTTAGGGCAAGTGGGGGATTGTTGGGGGTTATGGCTTAAAGCATGTGTATTGACATTTTAATATGAAATTTAATGGAAATACATTTTTCTTATAGTTGTTTTTTAAAATTATTGTTGAATAATTTGTATAAATATGTGAAAATTCAATAATCATTGATGAGACTATGGTCTTCTATTAGTACAAGAGGATTAAGATCATAGATAATGAATAAAATTGTCAAATCTTTAATGATTAATGAATGACTACTAGTATGGTTCGCTAAGTATTATGAATGCATATGATTTGTATTCGGGTCATTGATGTGGATAAATATCTTAGTGAAAATATTTTATATAATAAAATTATATATGACACAACCGACGTGAATTAATATATTTATTAACTTACCGTTTATCATAAAGATTTAATATACATCAATACAATGATCATATGTAGATCAGTCTGAATCTTGAGTAGTCATAAACTCTTATATATGTCTATTGAATCTTTTGATTCACTCGTTAAAGTTTGTTTGTAAAACATGCAAGTGACTTTTGTTTTGAAGATTTAGTGATGTGGATGGCTGAGAACATGATCTTATAAGATTTAGAATCCAAGCTTTTCTAGCAGATCGTATATTGGTTCCCTTAAGTGTTGATTTTGGAATTGAATGGTTCTTTAGCTCAAATTTATAATGCGATTATAAATTAGCCTTTCACTAGTGAATTAATGGTACTTAAGGATCAAGAGATAATTAGAAGGGTAAAATGATAATTTTGAATAATTGGACAGAATTACTTGAAATGATTATATCAATGGACTACATGATAATACTCTGTAAATACATTCTATAATCTCTAAGAGTGTAATTCCATATTTATTGTTAAGTAATAATAGAATTAATAAATAAGATTATTAATTAAAGAGGTTAATTAATAATCTAGTTTATTGAAGCTTAGGATTATAAGTCCATGCTCCCCAAGTCACCCTTGTACTACGCAGTTTAGGGTGTGAACATTTCGAGACATGAGAAAATGACTGACATGCAAAATGAATTTTTATTTCGGGGCAAGTGCATAATTATGAGATAACTATGTCTGATTAATTAATTATTTTAAGTTTCAAAAATTATATATAAATAATAATATCTATTATTTTTCTAATTATCGATAAGTGAGATAATATATCTAATTTTTGAATTGGATAATGTTAAATTATTATTAGATAATAATTTAAAATTTGAATCAACAAATATGTTATTTATGAACTAAGAGATAAGGTAGCTGATAGAGATAATCAGATAAGTTAATTTTGAATTAACTAATATCAAGATATTTATCTGATTAAAATAAATATTAATTTACAGTAATTGGCACGTTTTAATCACTGATTGAGAATCAGAGATTGACATGAACTACTATAGTGCCAAGTGACACTACATTAGTAGGCGTGCAATACTGTAGTGCCACACGACACTATAGTAGTGTTGTGAGGCACTTGATGCTCACGACATTTGTAGTGTCGTGTGACACTGCATTTGTTTAAAAACTACGGTGGGTCTCACAACTTTGAAATTAAATATTATTTTCAGTTTATCCCTACAAATCTGATATGAAATTATCTAGAATATATATATATTATTCTATTAGCCTCAGTGCATGATTATGAGTGAAGAACACAGTTGCTATTAGGGTAATCTTTCTTTGTAATTAAAAGTTAATAAAAACTCTAAAAGAATAATCATCGCATTCTCTCAGAGGATTGTCTCACTAAAATTAATTCTTCTTAGTAAATATCTAGATCTCATGTGTTGAGTACATCTAGACATAGAATGTCTTTGAATTATCCTACGTGCCCACACATATCCTAGTGTATTTGAGAATTGGCTTGGAAGATCTTAGTTTGGATCTCAAAGTCTGTTGTTCGTGGGAACGCAGAATCATTGGTTTGCGAGAACGTTTTATATAGACTGTAAGAGGTATATGATTCATATTCATTTATATCTTAGATTTAATATATAAATATATAATGAATCCTGATTGAAAAGAGTTTTCAATAATAGTTTTTATTTTGAAAACTGTTGCATCGCGCCTCTACCGTGCGAGCTCCATGATTCCAACATGTTGATCCTTCTGACCGAAGATGTCTGCAGGGGTAACGTTGTGCACACTCTCTTCTTCCGATGGTACATGTGATTTTCATGTCAGCTAAAGCTTTCCTCATCCTCATCATCTGTAAAATACAGACAAGGAACTCTGGAGGCAAGGAATTAAGGGTGGTTGCCCCGACTAAGGGCCTTCGATGCTTATGTTAGTCCTTGATCGATATTTTTGCATAGTTTTTGTAGGGGAGAATGGGCATACCTCTTATGTCGATTGGGTAGGGAATTTATACCTAAGTCTTCGGGTTGGTGGAAGCGTGTCGATGAAGGCTCTCGGAGGCCTGTTAAAGAAGCTTTGTAAAACACGGAGTTTGTCATCGCTGGTCGTTGATTAGATGGAAAGGATGCGACTTTGACATAAAGTGATAGTATTTAGTGTCGATATGACCATCTAGAGGCTATCTGACACTTAGTCATTACGATTGGACTTGTCGGGTGCTACTTATAGTGCGCAATGATGACCTTGCGCTCGCGTACAACACGAGCTGTCTTGTCGACCTTTAGCCTTACTCCTGCTTTTCCTAAGCTCAGATTTGTGGAGCACGAACTTCATGGTGTCTTATCAGGTGAGGTCGGCCTTCTTCCTTTGGGAGTTTTTAAGTGATGAGTTCTTCAATTGAAGCGAGACACGCATCGCCATGTTATTGGTGATCGGGGAAACACCCTTAAAAGTTACCCCCATTCGAGGATCTGGGTGGCTTTTAATCATCCAGGTCTGAATACTTCATCGCCCGAGCTTTTTGTCCAAGCTTCCTTTATGCTATGATTGACTCAGAATTTTTTCTCTCCTTGGGTACTTCATCCTTTCTGAGAGTTAATGTCGTAGAGGCGCATGAAAGAGCCTGACTCCTAGGCTTGTCGCTTCTCGTGGATGCGTCGTTTCACCCCTGTTAGTCGATTGGATGAGGTTTGGTTTCCCAAAATCCTCTTATTAATTTGCAAAACATCCTCTTACCAACCATTGGATGGTTTCAACGGTTTCCTTTGTCGCTGATGTAAATACCCCCATTAAATGGGCAGTTTTCTCCCAGGCCTACAAATAAGCCATTTCTCTTCTCATTTCCTTCATCTTCACCTCTTTTACAGGGCCAAAATTAAATAACATCTTCATCCTTGCCCTCTCTCCCTTCCTCTTCCTTGTGAAAATGTTGATCCTTCCCCTTCCGGGGTCACCTACATCATTAGGAGGTGTTTTCCTTCTTTGGTCTGTTAGTTGTCATCCTTTGGGATCACTAACGTACCATCCGCGACGATTCTCCTTCTGTCGATGAACTTACTTGGAGAGTCTTTCACCTATGGTGGTTGCTGATTCGAAGTTGCATGGTACTTTTTGTTGCAAGTTGGTGGCGATTCATCGTCCATTCGAGGGTTTCATTCTCAGACTTACAACGAGGTGGCTTCCTTGGCTTAAATGTATATGAGAGTTGGCGACCTCAACGTTGACTCCCGGTGAATCGCAACTCCTACGGCGCACCTCGGAGTGTCGCCACCAAGAGATACCATGACGTTCCACAAAGGTACACCCATGGGTGCCACCTCATGATAGTACCATGGGTGTCGCCCCCATGGCAACTCCGTGGGTGTCGCCCCCTTGGAAACTACATGGGTGCCGCCCCTATGGTAGCACCGTAGGGTGTCACAACCATGACAGCACCATAGAGTGTCACCCGATGGGTGCATCACGTAGGCATCTGGATTACACTATCCTGAGTCATCACATCACAAACCACCAAGTCAAGTGATAAAGACTTGGGTGGGCGTATAGTTGCTAGGGAACATTCAGGAGGCTATGGACTGGCAAGATTGTGGGAAAGACTACGTTGTACTGGACGGGGGACATACCTCCTCGGTATGACCACTCTAGACATTGAGTGTGTGCTACCCTCCCACCTTGGTTAGCGGTTGGTTTGAGAGAACCCTTAAGAGGAGGCATTGGGTGAACACCGCTGTTACGCCCCACTGGCTAGGCATGTTCTCCCTAAATCATAGTCACTACACAAAGACCCATGTGGCACCACCCGATTGAAGATTGGCTGCTGTCCGTGGTTTGATCTACTTCTGCCCTGACTTAGAGCGGGCATCAAACAAAGTCATCATGGTCCTTAGCTGACAAACGACCAGCACCTTTCAAACCTCAAAAGAGTTCAAGAAATATGTGAAGATCGTGTGGCCACTAACCCAAATTGGGGGCCTTTTCCATTTAGGTTATCCTAAGTAGGGGGTTCATCCTTGACCCGAGGAGAGGATCTTTGTAACTTTTCATGTACTTGTATTTGTAATATTTTTTTTCTTAATGAGAATGAACTTCATTTAATAACTGTGATTCCTCTTTAACTTTGCCCTTGTTTGCTTTCTTGGTCATAATTCTTCGTATTTGCATAAGATTGGTAGTCGGTCTCGAACTGTACTTTAATGACCATCCCTTGAGTAGACTTTGTTTTACTTACTTTCATTGAACCTTGATTCGAACCGGGCGAGATCTTTATCCTATAATTTATTTGGCCCCGAGCTTAAGTGGGCTCCAAGAGGGACTTGATCCTTTCTTCTGGGAAACTTCCTTTGAAGGAGGTCGGGGGACGTATAGACCCATTGTACCCTTTTATAAAGCCTGTGTGCTCCTATTCAGGAGGTCTGGCCAGGTGAACTTTCTCCACGCTGGGGGTTCACCTTTTGGGACTTAGTCAAGCTATTTTTCCTGGTTCGATGGTCTAGAAAGCAGGTTGAATTTCTTCTCTTTGGCTAGATGACTTTCCTTTTATCACCTATCCAGGCGTCCCTGCCCTGGATAAATCGACGTAATGAAGCGCTCATCAGAGGGCCTTATCTTTGTCCTTCAAATTGTAACGCTTTGGAGATATCTTTATCTCGGTATCTAACCTGGCGTGCTTACTCTGGCTAGATCATTGATCCCATTTGCAAGCATGAGTGCTCAGCATACATCTCCTGGTGAATTCTGACTTGTGGGCTCAGGGACCTCGCCAATCATCACTTATCGAATCCCGACTGGAGGCTCGAGGACCTTGTTAGTCATCATTTTTTGTTTATCCTAACCGTCGAGCTAGAGTACCCGCCACTCATCACTTTTTGTTTATCCCGACTACCAAGTTAAAGTGCTCATCAGCCATCACTTTTTCATTTATCCTCACTGTCGAGGTAGAGTGCTCGCTAGTCATCACTTTTTATTTATCTCGACTGCCGAGCTAGAGTGCTCGCTAGTCATCACTTTAGTATATCATCGCATGTCGTAGGAGAGTTGGCCCTATGGGACTTGCAGATACCGTTAGCAGATGTTCCTGTAACACATTTTATTTTTTTAGGAATAAACTTGCTCAAAAAGGTTCCTAGAATATGTTAATCCTCAGTGAGGAGAGAAAGAGACTTCTTATCTGGATGATGCTTATAGGTACTCGGCCTTTGGCATCCTCTTCACTTGGAAGCGGTGTGGGAAGTTGTCGAGCCTCAATTTCCTAAGCCTTAAGCCATTCTTTCCTCATGAGAGTGTCTCTTTTTTCGAGCTTCATCCCTGCATCGATGGTGGGACCCATGACCTCTACACTCCACTCATGGGCAAGTATGGTCCTATCTTGATCTTTTCTCCTCGATGAATTGACGGGAGTACGACCATCTACTCCGGTCCTTTGATTCCCCTTTCAGGGTTAATCCTCAAGTAATGCACCGGTTATGGGCTTCTCTATTCTTATATTGTCGTCTACTTCACACGGGAGCGCCCGAGGGGGGGATGGTCACACCGGCGCGCTCCCATTCGAAGAGACTGGTGTAAAAAGTCTTGACCATCCACATTTCGTTTACTAGGGGCCATGTTAAGTTCGACCTGGGGGCCATTGTCCTTTCGTTTGTCCCAGGACGGGTCGTGAGGGTTGGTCGCGTGCTGCGACTTCCTCTTAGTGTCCAAAAGGACACCAAAGGTTCCGATGGGGTATGGCCCGTCAATGCCTCTATGGCTGCTCTTATATTGCCCCTAATGGTTTTTCGGGGATTTCTTCCTTCCGTTTTCCTTCATTTGCTAGGGATGATTCCAACTGAATCTTACGAAGGGGGAACTTGGCCTTCCAGGGAAAGGATCCGATATGGCCCCTTCTTCCCGGGGGGACCATCTTCGTGCAAGAGACCGTCATGACTGGGGCGGCGACTGGTAGGTGTATCCTTCCTCTACGGGTTGCATCGGAGGTTACAACCACCGTATCCTCCTCCCTTCATTAAGTAGTCCTCAGGGATGTAGGAGGTTCCTTCCCTAGTGAGAAGACGGGTAGGTTTAACTTTTCATCCTGAACTTTGTCGACGTAAAACGATGGTCTCATCCTCTCCTTACAGGGAGAGAGAGCTTCTAATGCTTCGATGATGATGGCTTTATAGTCTTTACCATAGTTTTTGTAGGGGAGAATGAGCATACCTCTTATGTCGAATGGCCATAAAATTTATACCTGAGTCTTCGGGTTGGTGGAAGCGTGTCGAAGAAGGCTCTCAGATGCGTGTTAGCGATGCTTCACAAAACATAAATCCTATTGTCGCTGGTCGTTGATTGGATGGAAAGTATGTGTCCTTGACATAAAGTGATAAGCATGGTGATTGGACTTCTCGGGTGCAATGATGACCTTACGGTGGGCAATGATGACCTTACGCTCGAGGATAGCTCGGGCTCTCTTGTCGACCTTTAGCCTTACTCCTGCTTTTCCTAAGCTCGGGTCTGATAGGGCCGAGCTCCATGGTGTCCGATAAGGTGAGGTCTACCTTCATCATTTGGGAGTTTTTGAGTGACGAGTCCTTCAATTGAAGCACGACACGTGTCGCCGTGTTGCTGGTGTTCAAGGAAACACTCATAACAAAAACAAAGAACCATAAACTATAAAACAGATGCCTAAACTACTTTACCCTAGAATTTTTTCTAGGAAACCGTGAACCCCCTGAAGAGGAATATTAACATCAATGTCTCAAGTTTATAGGAAACTTTTCCCTTATCATTCTAATAGAACAGTACAATATGGTATCACTATCTTTAAAGTTTCCTTTAAAGCACATACTATTTCTTTTCAGCCAAATGACATAAACAAAAACAACAAAAGTACTTTTTAACAAAGAAGGCTTAAAACATGGCTAACATTCTATGACAAATAGCTAGCCGACCTTCTGATCCCAACCAAGAAATCGAAAATGGTCATGTAACATGGCTAACATTCTATGACAAATAGCACTCACATGTGGAGAACAATAAAACAAAGGATCAACAGACTCCACATCATCATCAACACAGAAGAAAGAAGAGCCACTTGCAAAACCATTCCATTTTCTAATATTATCCAAAGTGACAAGTCTATTTTGTAAATCAAGCCAATAATAAAACTGCACTTGGGGATAAAACATGAAAAGCACACTAGATCTGTCCAATCAACGACGTCCTCATCAACATCAGAAAAACATGTTAGAGGCATTAGAAAAGAATACATACCATTTCTAGATTCTGTCTGAATCTCACGATCCCCCTAACTTACAATAGGACTCGGAATCAACCTAAGCGTATAATGGATTTCATTAAGAGTTGGATCATTAAGGGGGAAATATTCCATAAAATTTCCTAAAATAAACTACTAACTTTAGTACGAAATGTGTGCACAGTAATCAAAGAAATGCCAACCCCGAACCTGTTCAGAATAAGCCCAAATGGGAGCCAAAGATTAATGAGAACACAAGCTTTCTCATCATTCCCAATTTCAATACGAATACTATTCATTAGCTTACCCTGAAGTTTTAGAGGAGCTCCTAACTTTTTGGTTGTTTTTTTGTAATGTATAAAATGGGATTTTTATGTCATAATTATCCAAAAAATGAAGAGTTTGCACCATATAAATAAAATTTTGGTACCCTAATAATATCTTAGTAATTTTAATACAGAAGTCAAGAGAAAAATATTATTTCTCTAAGGTCTATTTGATTTTGTGCATTGAAAATGAAATTATTTTATTATGAGTGTTGATGCGAAAAATGTGTCGGCATTGACTGCCACACATCGATCGGTGATTTATTTAGGGGTCTGCAAAAATCAAGAATTATCGTGAAAGCAGTAGGTAGTGCACTGGATGGTGCCGCACCTACTACACTTCGACAATCAAGTCAATAGAGTGTTTAAAAATTATTAGCAGTGTGGATAATTGCTTACCATTAAATGAGGATCATCATACATTTATAATGATTTTCTGTATCAGTCAATGTCCAGGTTTAGTGTATCTTCCTTCTTCTTGTGATAAAGAATGAAGATATTTATGAAAAATATTTCACTAATCAGGATATTTTGGTTATCATCTTCTCCTCTTTAACAACCCTTGAGATTGAATTATAGAGGTGTTATGTACATATCATTTCCTTGTATGACATATTATCATTGTTGCGTTGGAAAGATGGTCTCGACTAACTCGAGTAGTCGCGATCCTAGGTATGAGAGGACATCAGTCATCCGCGTCACCTTAGTAGTGTAAGCGTAGGTGGGATCGTGTCCATCGCCTCGATCTTGGCCTCAGTCGTGGAGGGGGTCTCGATCATCATGGTGACCTCGGTCAAGGAAGAGTCCTAGTCCTCAGTTTGGACTTAATATGGGCTCTCCTCTAGAATGAGAGTATTGAGCCTTGCTCATAAATATTATTGAGTGAGCCTTAGTCCGAGTGTTTTTTCTCCCCTACAGTTTGCTTCCGCTTCTTGAGTCTAGAGCATAGTGATAGTGTTAGGAAGTATGTTCTAGAGGGAGCCACGAGCTTTTACTCAAGACTACGCCTATGTATTTAATTGAGTGTCAAGCATATGTTAAGGCGTTTTGGTCACTAAGAAGTGGAGTTTGTGCCCAAATATCTAAGTATTTGATGCAAGTTTATGAGTGCATCTCAGAGCATGTTGTGTATGATTGGGTTTTCTTCATATTTATCAATTTACTCTTGGTAAAAAGGTTGTCATCTTAATCAATATTGGACTTCATTATGTAACGATGTACGTGACCGTGTCGAGACCTGAAGCTCTGTGGTTCAGGTTTATGTGAGTTGCTCTAAGAAAGCATCGGGATCGAGTCCCTATGATTTTCGTCTGGCAGTCAGGCGATTTGAGTTTTGCCAGCGATCATTACAACTAAAATTTTACACCTTCGTCTGAAAGTATCATGAGGAATGGTGTTAGGATTGAATTCCTTTGATCTAGTGTAGGCGATAAGACAGCCAATTCATTGGGATTGCTTCACTATAAGGTTGACTTGACGTTGTGATGTTATAGGGTCTTTTAAAGGATATGATTTTTTTTTCTGAAATCCTACATTGCATTCTCAGGTTGATCCATGCTTGACCATGTATCTGGTACATTACTTCAGCATCTCATGTCTTAAGGAAGATGATGGAGTTACTACACTCCATGGCGTTCATCCTGAGGGTTGTTCTTGTCATACAGAGTTACATTTTTTAGAAACTAAGTTATGGTTGGGAACTAAAGGTTTTGATCCTTTAGCTGTTGACTCTTTCTCGTAACTCAATGTTTGAGTTTTTTTGTCTATCCAAGTCACGTAGTGATTCAGTTATCTAAAATTTATAGTGATTTTGTGGCGTAATTTGGTACAACGAGTGTCATTGAGCTAGCCTTGATGAAAATCGAGCGGTTCTTTTCTTAAAGGATGATGGATTTTTGCGTATCTATAGGGTGATACCTCATCATCGTGTCCTAGGTTTGACAATATTCTAGAATTATAGAAGGTATCTAGCTTCTATGACCCACATTCTCAATCAAATATATCTCATTCAATAGTGGATTTATATTTGTTCTTGTTGTTGATATCCTTAATTTGAAATACAATGCTCGCTCGGTTGAGCTTATCATCACATCTTTCCATGTAGACATGTCAGCAGGCATAAGTCGCCAATGCTCATGCTTTCTACCTGTAAGTTTTGGAGCCTTCTTTTCCTTATTTATTCAAATCGCGTTTGAAGAATCCTTGTTGTCGAAGTCCTCTTAAGTTATCTCAATTAGAGTACCAAGATCCTTTGAGGTTTGTGAGATTTTATCTAATCTCAGTACTATAGTCATGTATGTGAGTTGAGGTGTTGTTTTCATTATTGTGATTCTAGGTACCCTAGTGGTCTGGGTAACTTCATGTACCTTAACCATCTGTCTGACGTAGAGTTATATAATCATCTAGGTGACTTGGGGTAATTAGCCATCTGTGTGACTTGGGGGTATCATAGTCATTTTTGTGACTTCGAGTCCCATAATCATCTGGGTGAGGTTGGGTGTTATAGTCATTTGGTTGACGTCGCGTGTTATAGTCATCTGTGTGACTTTGGTCCTTTTTGTCCTATATAGGGTCTTCTCCTAGTCATCTTAGGTGAGTAGGAGGCCTCAACGATAGTGGTCTTTATCGAGGTATTTCGACCGTGCATCTTATGTATTCAGGTGCCACGAAATGTTATTGTGGTCTTTTCACCCTATGTAGGATCTTTCTCCAGATCATCACAATGATAAGGATGCCTCATCTAGTCGTGGTCTACGGTGAGGACTTTCGTCCGAGGGTTCCATGACCTCAGGTGCCACGAAGTATTATTGTAGTACTTTCGCCCTATGTAGGGTCTTTCTCCAGATCATCACAAGTGATAAGGAGGCCACATTTGGCCGTGGCTTTGGTGAGGTCTTTTGTCTGAGAGTTCCATTATCTCGAGTGCCATGAAGTATGATCGTGGTCCTTTTGCCCTATGTAGGGTCTTTCTCCAGATCCTCATAAGTGATAAGGAGGCCTCATCTGGTAGTGGCCTTTGGTGAGGTCTTTCGCCTGAGAGTTCCATGATCTCAGGTGCCAAGAATTATTACTATGATCCTTTCGCCATATGTATGGTCTTTCTCCAGATCATCATAAGTCATAAGGAGGCCTCATCTGGCTTGGCCTTTGGTGAGGTCTTTCGTCTGAGAGTTCCATGAGCTCAGGTGCAATTAGGTATTTTTGTGGTCCTTACGCCTTATGTAGGGCCTTTCCCCATTCTCACAAGTGATAAGGAGGCCTTATGTGGCCATGGCCTTTGGTGAGGTATTTTTTTCAAGAGTTCCATGATCTCGGGTGCCATAAAGTATTACCGTGGTCCTTTCACCCTATGTAGGGACTTTCTCCAGATTAACACAAGTGATAAGGAGGCCACATTTGGTCGTAGCTGTGGTGAGGTCTTTTTCCCGAGAGTTCCATGATCTCAGGTGCCATGAAGTATGATCATGGTCCTTTTACCCTATGTAGGGTCTTTCTCAAGATCCTCACAAGTGATAAGGAGGCCTCATCTGGTAGTGGCTTTTGGTGAGGTCTTTCGCCTGAGAGTTCCATGATCTTAGTCGCCAAGAATTATTACTATGATCCTTTCACCATATGTATGGTCTTTCTCTAGATCATCATAAGTCATAAGGAGGCATGATCTAGCTTTGGCCTTTGGTGAGGTCTTTTGTCTGAGAGTTCTATGATCTTAAGTGCCATTAGGTATTTTTGTGGTCCTTACGCCTTATGTAGGGCCTTTCCCCATTCTCACAAGTGATAAGGAGGCCTTATCTGACCGTGGCCTTTGGTAAGGTCTTTCTTCCGAGAGTTCCATGATCTCAGGTGCCACAAAGTATTACCGTGGTCCTTTCACCCTATGTAGGGACTTTCTCTAGATCAACACAAGTGATAAAGAGGCCTCATCTGGCTGTGAAATTTGGTGAGGTATTTCGTCTGAGAGTTCCATGATCTCGATTGACACAAAGTATTATCGTGGTTCCTTCACCCTATGTAGGGCCTTTCAGTAGATCATCACAATTGATAAGGAGACCTCATCTAGACGTTGTCCTTGGTGAGGTCTTCCGTCTAAGAATTCCATCATCTCGGGTGACACGAAGTATTATCGTGGTCCTTTCACCCTATGTAAGGTCTTTCTCTAGATATTCATAAGTGATAAGGAGGCCTCATCTGGCCGTGGCCTGGGGTGAGGTATTTCGTCTAAATGTTCAATGACCTCGTGCTTCCATCCATCGTGTCATCTTCCGTGACATCTTCTAAACGGCCTGACCCCTCGTTCTCTTAAAATGGTGTCATCTCGACCATAAAGTCAACGAGTGCTTGAGCATTGATTGCAGTCTGGGGTTCATATCTGATGTTAAACTCAACCAACTCTAGAGAAGTCATCCATGAGAATGAGCATCTCGTGCCCCAGTGTAGCGTCCACCAATTGATCTATTTTCAGAAGAGGAAAGCTGTCCTTCGGGGACACTTTATTCATGTCAGTAAAGTCTATATTATAACCTCCAATTTTCATTCTGCTTCTATACTACCATCACGTTGGCCATCCAATTAAGGTAGTGGACCTCTCACGTCCCAATGATTATGCTTAATATCTTCCAGGAGCACTGATGTCATCCATGATTTCTAGGGTCTTGATAATTATGCTCGCTCTCTCGTGGGAGAATTTACGTAATCCATGACTTTTCAGGTGTTGATAATCGTGTTTGCTCTCTCGTGGGAGCATTTATGTAATTTGTGACCCCTCGAGTCTTGACAACCATGCTTGCTCTCTCGTTGGAGTATTTACATAAATTGTGATATTTTGGGTATTGATAATCATGCTTGCTCTCTCATAGAAGTATTTGTGTAATCTATGACCTCTCGACTTTTGATAATCATGATTTCTCTCTCGTGAGAGCATGTTTTCCATTTTAATTGCACTTATATATTCCTAGGGACTTGCGGCGTACTTTTCATTTCTAGTTTCCTATCTCCTATTGAACGAGCCCCACTGATCTATAGACCTCGTGCTAAAGTGTCATTGTTATATAGATTTTGGGATTTTTTATTATGTCTTAGGATCTTATCGCTTATCATGAACCCATGCTTAATATCATAATAAATTAAAGTGCTGTTAAAAATATCTTTTAAAAAATAGTAAGATTGCGCAAGAATAATAAATAACGCACCTTAAAATTTTAATGGAGATTATCAATGTGACTCTTGATTCTGAGAGAATATAAAAAATATAGATCCGAGCTATGTGGTCGACGTCTTGATCTTGAAACTTGCTCTCGTGCAAGATGCTAAATAATATTTATGCAAATAATTACATTATTCTTCTTACATTAAGAACATATCAAATAGTGTAAATTAATCAGGGAGAAACAGGCAAATTAATTATAAAAATAAAAACGACATAAATAATGCGCATATAATTCTTCCCTTAAACGGTGTAATGATTTTGTTTATTTGCTCTGCCATTTTTTGATCATTCATTGGCAATATTGGCTTTGAAGAGGTGACGTGGGCCATCTAGAAAAGGCACAAGTGTTGGGTCTGTGAAGCGGCATTTTAGGCATTGAGGCCTGTGCAGAGGAAAGGGCCAAGCGTTGGGCTTGCGCGGCTTGGGGCATATGAGGAGCTAAGGCATGCGCATAGAGTGTTAGACTCGCGGGTTGCGCAGGGAAGCCTGGGCTCGGGTGAGACGCGGGTCGAGCTGGGTCGCGCTCATACTACATAGGTCGAGCACTAGGTAAAGGTCTGGCCCTTGTTCTGCTAGTCCGTGGACCACCAGCGAGCTCTCTATTGGGCTCATTTCGTGGGACGTAAGGAGTGGACTGGGTAGGTTAACCCAGTAACCTGGATTCAGGTAATTATGACCGCCACCGCCACCAGAGGTGCGTGGGGCACGTGAAGCTTCCGCCGGCGTCCATTTTCACCGGGAATGGCTTGAAAATAGTGGAATTCCTTCTCTGAACACATTTTATGGGCGCCACTAATTCTAAAAGTTTTTCTTTTGTTGTAGATCTGAGATACAACGTTCGATATTTGAGGAGATTCTCTCTCATTGACTTTTAGTTCTTGGCCTGAATAAGGCCTGACGCCGTTGTAGACAATGCAACGGGTGTGTTCGGCGGTAGGTTCGAGGATTTTGGGATGATGGTGGCAGCTTCCTGTCGCTCAATCGTAATGAGAACATTTACAGTGGACCACGCGAAGGTTTCTCGCGTGGCAGGGGCTGCTGTAGTGACGGTCGTGACGGTGGATTAAATTTTGCGATCAATTTTGAAAAAAATGAGAGATCTTCGTTCACACAGACAGCGTCAAACTGTTGATGTGAAAAATATGCTAATATCGACTATTGAGAGGACCACCACGCGTCACTCGGTGATTCGTTCAAAGGTCTGCAAATATCAAGAACGATAGTGAAAGTAGTAGGCAGGGCACCATGGATGTCCACCTACTACACTTCGACGATCAAGTCAGTAGAGTGTTTAAAGAATATTATTAGTGTGGAGAGTTGCATATCAAATGATGATCATCATATATTTATAATGATTTTATGTATTAGTCAAAAGTCCTGATTCAGTGTATCTTCATTCTTATTCTTATACGGAATGAAGATATTTATGGAGATATTGTGTACTTATCATTTTTCTTGTATGATTGATTATCATACTTTTGTTATGGTGGGAAAATGATCTTGGCTATCTCGAGTAGTCGGGATCCTAGGTATGAAAGGACACCGATTATCCGAGTGACCTCAGTACTGTAAGCGTAGGTGGGGTCGTGTCCATCGCCTCAGTCGTGGAGGGGGCCTCGGTTATCATGGTGACCTCGGTAAAGCAAGAGTCATAGTCCTCGGTTTGGACTTAATGTGGGCTCTCCCCCGGAATGGGGATATTGGGCATTGCTCAAAAATATTATTGAGTGGGTCTTAGCCCGTGTGTTTTTCTCCCTTACAATTAGCACATTCTCGTAGATAGTTTTTTTTTATTGGAACCAAAACGTCAAGTTTTATGTAATAAATGCTAAATTAAAAAAATAATTAAATGTTTGTGAAATATAATTTATAATACATAAAAGTTAGGGTAAAATATAAAATACAAACTCAAAAATTATACTATCTAATTCTATCATTTTGGTCTCTAAAAAACTTTCATTTCTGTCTTTTTATTCTCCACATTTTAAAATTATTTTTACAATTAAATTAATCTTTTTCATAGATGTTGTGAAGCTTTCGTGGATCATGTGATCCGTACATGTTTGATAAAATCAACCATATTCATTGTTTAGATATTATAAAACATGGAAATGTCACCTGACCTAAAAAAAGCTTAAAATTTTAGGGAAAGACTTAATTAATAAGAATCTGAAAATGACATAAATGAAATTTAATGAACCAAAATGATAGAAACTGTGAATTTTAAAGGCGTATATGTGCAATTTACTATTAGATTTGAAGGGCAAAGATACAATTTAGTATTTTTATAAAATTGAAGGGGGATAAATGGTATAAAAACTTGGTAATATAAGAATTTTATATAAATATANCGCAACTTAATTTTTTTTTTCTCGTTTTGTATTTATTTATCAGTTTAAATAGGGGTGTGCAGATTTTTTTTTCTGAATCTACCGAATCGAACCGAATCAAACAGAATCGGTTCGATCAATTCTATTAATATAATAATTATAATCGGTTCAGTTATTTTTAATAACCGTATTTTCAGTTCGGATATTTTTCTCAATAACTTTGTAATCGGTTTGAACCGATTACAACCGTTTTTAATAAATATTTTATATTATTAATTAATGTTATTGAGTTGAAGCTAAAAAAACCAAAACTAAAACTAAAACCAATTAATTAAATACCCAAACAAAAACCCAAACACTCACCTCGCGCCTCCATTGTCTTTCCTCTCCCACTCGACAACCATCGTCTCCCTCAGCCCCTTGTCCAAAAATTCTTGTTATTTTAAGAAGTTTTACAGGTACAGCCGAACCGGTTACAAGTAACCAAATCAAACTGATTATTTTGGTTATATTCGGTTAGTTTCGGATGGTTACACTGGCCCAGCTCAATTCGGTTTGGTTTGGTTCGATTACATAGGTAGCCGGTGAATTCGGTTCGATTACAAAAACACATTTCTAACCAATTGAACCGAATAATGCACACCCCTAAGTTTTAAGCGAGATATGTATAACATTAACTTTCAAAGATGATAAACACGAAGTATTGCATAACATTTTTAATAATTTCTCATTGTTAAAATAATAATTAAAATCGAATATGTACATCTAAAGCAGTTATTCAGACATTTCATAACACCAAAACTGGATAATTTTATCATGCCGTGAAAAAATTCACGGCATAAATGTTGGGCTATTGTGGTCTTATATTGCATTTGAAACAATCTGGGCCACACAAAGTCCAGCAGGTAATAGTTTTTTTATGGGTTCATCGAATATGTACTAGGGTCACCAAATACGTACCGGGGTTCACCAATTACAAATTGGAGTTCCTCAAATACGTACAAAATAATAATTTTTAGAGGGGTTCATCAAATACGTACAAAAGAATAATTCTTGGAGGGGTTCACCAATTACGTACTAGGGTTCACCAATTATGTAGTAAGTTCACCAATTACGTAGTGGGGTTCACCAAATACGTACAAAATAATAATTCTTGGAGAGGTTCACCAATTACGTATAGGGATTCACCAATTATATTGTGGGGTTCACCAAATAAGTACAAAAAGTATAATTCTTGGAGGGATTCACCAATTACGTACTGAGGTTCATCAATTATGTAATAGGGTTCACCAAATACGTACAAAAGAATAATTCTTGCAGAGGGTCACCAATTACGTAATGAGCTTCACCAATTACATACTGAGGTTCACCAAATATGTACAAAATAATAATTCTTGGAATGGTTCACCAAATATGTACTATGGTTCATCAATTACATACTGGGGTTCACTAAATACGTACACAATAATAATTCTTAGAGGGGGTTCACCAAATACGTATTAGGGTTGACTAAATACATAGTGGGGTTCACCAATTACGTAGTGGAGTTTACTAAATACATATAAAATAATGCATTTTGGGGTTCACCAAATACGTATTGGGTTTCACCAATTCGTACTCAGGTTCACCAAAAAAAGAAACTTTAAATTTTGGTGAACCCCTAAAGAATTTGTTGTACACCACTACATATTTGGTGAACCCCTAAAACCTAATCGCCATACCTAATAGGCGAACCACCTATTTTTAGTCCCTAAACGTCATACTGAAGGTGCTAATCGCATCGTCAAAACCAAACACTAGTTTAATGCCACCAACTGCCTGTTTTAGTCCCCAAACGCCATGTTCTAGTAGGAGATCGTCAGTCTCCCTCCAAATCACCACTTTTTTACTCATAATCGCCATTTATATGGCTCTAATCGCCATTCTTCACAATTTTCCTTAAAATTGATACTTTTATAATGATTTACTGTACACTGGGAAAATCATTGATAAAAATAGAAAAAAACTCATTATTTCAATGCAAACATTCATGATACTCACTTACTATATGAAATTAGATTGGATTAATAAAGGATTCCCGAAACAATTGAACACTTAATCATAAACTCGATAAAACTTGTCATTGATAATATTGTTGTGCTTTTGTGACATGTATCAAGCGATACGGGTTTTCACCAAATATTAATTATATGTCATGATATTATGATGGTTAGTAAATCTTATTTATCAGTTTGACGAACATGTGTAACCCTTAAAGTCGGATTCTACTGTTAAATCGAGCATATCCGCTAAAAAGTTTGAAATTAAATATTGAAATTTGAAAGTTAACCTTTTTATTTTATAATAATAACCCTTTAATTTTTGGAAAATAGCCTTTTACATTTTAATTAATTTATTCCTATAAAATTAATTTTTAAATCTAATCTTATTTTTTATCAAAATTAACCCCAACATTTAAAAACTTCTTCCCCTTTTATTCTTAAAAAGTCGATACCCACCATTCCCCTTCTCTCTCAACACTTTAATTATCTTAACTCAAACCGTATTCTCCTTCTTCATCTGCATCTTCATCTCCCTCTTCATGGCTCAAAATCCATCAAACCGATCCAAATCTGTTGCAACTCACGAGTCAAACCCACAATCTCTCATTGAACACATCCCTTGCAACACACGAGTCAAAACCCTTAGAATTTGATCTTGGCCATAAACCATTGATCTCGACTATCGTGTACAAATATACAGATCTAGATTACATAATACATTTACACAATCATACTACGTCAACATTTAATATCTTAACTACATTAAATTTGTTTACCGTAGTTTCTAACTCAAGCGTTGGCACGTATCTATCTACGATCTTGTGTTTCCTTACAAAATTAGGAAGCTCTACTAGTTTTGAAACACATTGACTCTGCAGGGGCACAATAAAAACATGATACACAACGTACATATGAACTTAAAATAAGGATGATATTGAGTAGTAGATACTCACAACAAAAAATGTGGGAAGAAATTAGAATCGGTTGCTCATCGACACACGACGAGCGTCCAAGGTCAAAATGCTGACAAACAAGTCTATAAGGTCCGAGCCGATTTTCTAGAACGAGATTCTTTAGGGCTCTCCGTTTAGCATGGAGGCCAGAATATCTAACGAGAATCTCACTGCAAATGACAAATAAAAGATAAACTTAATCAAAATTTGATCGTGGTGGTATGTCAAATTTTTTTAGATTATGTGACTACTACCTATCCTCTAATCTTTTCAAAAAACTATACTCCACTAAACGCTCATCTTTCACTTCTAGTGGGTCTTGCAACGTATACAAACCCGCTTTAAATACCTTCTTGTTGCGTTTAGTGATTGATTTACTCTTCAAATAGGGTGAACTATGTAGAGGACCATCTCTCCTTTCTCGAGTGCTGCGTAACTTCATTGGGAATCTGATTTCGGTAGACTCGGACAAGACTTGTTTGCCCTACCAAAACACAGCTCCAAGTAAGGTGTTAGATTAATAGTTAGATTATACATGTTATATATATAAAAGATGAAATACTAATAAATAGAATAATACCTTTCAACGTCCTTTAGTTATTATGACTGGTTTCCTGACCAATAGCAGGTCAGCGAATGCATTATCTGAAGCATCCAGTTGGATGAACCTTTCATCATCATCACCTTTATATAAATATGATAAAGAGACCGGTAGCTCTTCTTCACGAGAGGGACTCACATCCTCATCAAAACCTCCTTGTTCTTTACCTTGAGTCGGGGTGACGCGTGGCTCATCGTATTGGGCTCGAGACTTACAAGTGTCCCATTCCAAAAGACTCGCCAATGTTGTGCACATATTGTCTTGGGCAGCCATCATCTTTCTCTACACATCCATTAATTGTGAAATATCTGCCCTCATGGAGCTGGACTCCACCTGAAGAGCCGACCTCATTGAGCTGGACTTCGCTTGAAGTGCGATCACTTGTGCACTTAAAGCACCCAACTCGATAGCTTACTCTTCGGGTAGATCTGCACACACATCCTCGGCAACGTGCTTACGCTCTTCGTCTTCCCGAACCTCACGATCATCCGGAATGGCTTACGCGGTTGTATCGATCTACATTATACAAATATATATGAATTAGTAATAAATAACCAATGGTAATATATCCAACCAAATTTGTAATATTCTCAAACGCTTACCGCACAACTTTTAGGCCAAGCTTTTTCTCCCCCTGATTTTACAAAATAAATCATTTTTGCAATGGCCATGTCGTTCCACCTTAGCGGCGAAGGCCGGTTCAAGTCAACATCATTAGTAGCACATGCCAACTATTCCAGATAAAATAGTTGCATCAAAATGAACTTATTAGTAAATATACATATGTTATAATGAAAAAGTAATACAAATGTACACTAAATATATTACATGTATAAATAACAAGCATCCAGTAATGCTATGGTGGTGGTTGTTTTGATACCTCGTGACACCATCCACAAAATCTTTAAAATGAGCAGAAGCCCAATTCTTCTGTTGGATGGTCGCAGGTGACTTCACAACGTACAACCATGAATGAGTGACGATTGATTTTGATCGAGGAGATAACAAAACCCCAACATTGTACAGCACAAAGGCTTGCCTCTAACAGTCACTGTCAGACACCCAAATCAAGAATTTTGACAAGGCGTTCACCAGAATATCACCTTTGGTGTTCACCCACTTCGCCTTTAGATCTTTTATCTTATTCACATCACCATCGAATTTGATATCCTGTCCACCGTCAAAGATGCCTAGTATAGAAGTCACATCATTTACGGTGACTTTGAGTGTCGACCCATGGATATTCAACGTGCAGGTGGCTGGATCGAAGCAACCTAATAATAGTTCCTGCAAGAAGTTTCTCTTCAGCTTATGGCATTTAATATCCAACAACCCTTAGAATCTCATCTCCACGACGGCTCTCCTCTTCCCCTTATCAAAATTTGCAACAAGATCTGCAACTTCCGTTTAAAGGCATCCCTTCTCATATGACTAGGACCGGGTTGTTCCGCTCTACTTTCAATGGCATTGATTTCATTTTCCTTTAAATAATTGAGTTTGGCTTCCTTCGTCATACTTTTCCACTTTAAATCTAGATCTTTTCGTGTCTGCATATCAGAAACTCACTTAAATTACAATCAAAATTTATCAATTCTATGCTATAATATAATTTTTGTTTAAACATACTTACTTCATGACCACTAATTTTTCATTTGCCGCTCTCATTTTAGCACATTCTTTCGTATTGTTTTAGTTTTAAACAACCACATTAACATTGCAATAATTTATATGAAAATATATAACATTAAATTGATGATCTCATTAATTACTTACAAGTATACAAAGAAACCCTTTTGTGCCTTTTCACGTTGACGTTAGTGCTAGCCATCTGAAATATATGTTAGTATAATCAAATTTAGCCATATGACAATGTCTTCTTATCATGATTATCCCTGATAGTTATTTATAATGGATTGAACATCATCTAGTAAGAATGCTAAAATGGCATACCAATGTTATGTTCCTGTATACATCTACCCAATTATGTTATTAATTAGCTTTATGCAATGACTATTTGAGGTAACAAACTAATTAAAAATGACATATATCAATAATCTTAATAGATAATAAATATAATGTGTAAAGATTTTAAAGAATGTAAGAAACTTAGTTGATCTAGTTGCATCATGCTCTTCTCCAAGTTTTTTCACAATTTATCATGTTAAAATAATCATATTAGTAAAGTCCCACCACATAAGTAAGCTAGTTAAAAACTCTATAAATGTCCAAATATCTATAATCATATAAAAGACGTTGATCATGTAGTTCTCTCTTAAGTAGGACTTTCCGTTTTATTCGATTGCTTGAAGGATAACATGTACAATGGTATTTATCTAATAATAAACATACATATGAAATAACATAGTTTCCATGAAAAAAAACAACCTCATGTAATATCTACTTCAACTATAATATTTCGTATAGAAACATGAAAAAGGCAACAAATGATAAACTACTTTACAACATAGCAAGTTCCATTTGATTAAGTAAATCCAATTCAAGATAATGATATTGAGACAAAAATTCTTATACAATTTCACATTCCATAAGCAAATGACTACCAACTTTGTCAAGAGGTTTCACCTAGAAAAAAATAAGGAGACACTTTTATAATTGGGTAAAAATCCAACTTCAAACCAATGTTATGTTCTTAAGTAAATCTATTCTAACTATAATAAAATATTAATCTTATTTCTCAAGAACAACCCACAATATTAAGACATGAACATAATCCAAAACAATGAAGTAATGAAGCGTTACACAAAATGTCACTATAATGCATAAATAGTTTATATTGATAATCATCAAAGTGGACCAAAATCATATCACTGATTGGATCCAAAATTTACTAGGATTTTATTGGTCTAGTGGAGAAAATAAACCTTATTATTACCTAGGTTTTTTAGGCAAGACGGGAAAACCCATTTATTCATCTACAAAGGTAGAAGCAATATTAAAACAGAAAGCTAATGGTTGGTGATATGGCTATTATCACAACAATCATAATTTACACTAGTTGCATAAAATGAAATCATGAGTTACAAACAAGTAAAAATGAGTCTCTCGGAAATGTGTCCAGTGAAACTATTTACAGTATTGATTATCTATAAGTAAAAAGGTAAATTTAAGTAATTGAGACTGCCATGAAGGAACTAAGATCTCATAAAAATAAGTTCACAATAGAAAATTCCATGCCTAACCCATAAAAATAAAAGAAATTCCACAACTTAGCTTATATTTTTGTATGTCCATCAAAACAAAAGAAATTACATAACACAACAGATTTCTACCCCCTTAACTTATGAAGAACCAAAGTCGACAAGTTTCATAGATACATCTCACACACACTTTCTCTGATGGACCCATAGTCAAATACCAATGTCAATGTCAAGTCCAATAGTATAATATAATGAGAGTATAAATAGGGGTGTGCACGGGACGGGACGAGATAATTTTTTAAGTCTCGTCTCGTCCTGTGTTGACTGAAATTCCCAAGCAGGACGCGATGGACGGGATGGGCATTTTGGGTAAAAAAATTAAAGGTTAAAATTAAAAAAATAGATTAATTAAAAGGTTAAAAATTAAAAATTAAGGGTTAAAATTAAAAAATTAAGGGTTAAAATAAAAAACTTAAGGGTCAAATTTAAAAAAATAAAAATAGATTATTTATGAAAAATCAGGACGGGACGGGACAAGTTGAGACAAAAAATTTTGTCCCGTCCCGTCCCACTTGGTTCGGGATGGCTTTTTGGTACGATAGGGGTTTTTCGAGACGATTGCACAACCCTAAGTATAAAGATGAAATTATACAGAGGTGAAAAGAACAATCTATGAACTCACTGATAATATCGACCAAAATCTAAATTTACTCTCATATGCTCCTAAAAATAATAAAAATTGTGCTTCTCATCTACCGCCTTAATCGAATATGCAATTCCTATAGGATGGATTTTGATATAACAAAGCACTCGGCTACTACAAAACAACGCACTCGTTCCCTAGGAGAAAACATTCTGTCATCAGTAAAAAATAAGCATTCTGTCAATCTCAGAATCACAATAATAGCTATTAAAAGAAGGTAAACAAAAATTAATGAAACCCTAAAACACAAAACATGTAAATCGCAACAAGAGGAAAAGGCAAATCGCAAGGAAAGCTGCTGTGTGTGACCTCGCAACGGTGGTGGAGTCGACCTTGCAGCAACGGTGAAGAGAGCTCGATTGAAGTTAGGATGAGAGCTCATGTTTTCGATAGAAAAAAAGAGAGAAGTTATCGAAAAAGAGAGAGAATAATGTGTTTTGTTCGAAGAAGAGAGAAAATATTGATCGGTTAAACCGGTTATAAAGGAAAAAAGAGAATTTTAAATAAACGGTTGAGATTGTCTTAATCAAATCTAACAATTAAGATCAATTTCAACATTAATGCCGAAATTTTTTTTCGTGCGAACCCACCAAAACTAATCAACAACCAAATATTCTCCCCTCCCCCTCTTATTTCTGACATGAGTCTTCTTAACTTCTTTTAGCTTACAAAAACCAAATATGATCTTCATTGTCTGCTCAGCTCGGGGGTCCTCTTTCTATAGAGATGCCTAAAATGCCACGTGTTTATATTGAGTGAAGAATACATTGAAGGCTTCTGGCATACACATCCATCAATCAGACAATCAATTTGTATTTTTTTTATATCGAATATGTTTTTTCCTTTCCTCTCTACTTAGTAAGTGATTGGTGATCTAAATTAGTAAGTGGACCTGAATATACCAATTAAGTTGCATATTCATAAGCACCTCCCCTCAACTAGAGGGCCTCAAAATTGTATCATGCGTTTACAGCCAATTTTCTCCAAGTGTTATTTGTCATTATACTTCACACTTACCACTTATAATCAATTATATAATTAATTTTTTTTAAAATTAATTTCTTAATTATTAATTAAAATAATCTTAAAATCGGGTATAGACGCTTCTCATTATATCAAGTGTCCACACCAAACTTTACTAAGTGTTCCACTTGGATTTTGTTATTACAAAGCTTGAAAGAGATTGTGGATGTTAAACATGTCTTTACATGTTAAAACGAAAAGAAGATAGCTTACACGTTGATTTTCTATTGAAGAGATTTAAGTAGTCTTAAGTGTGTACATTGCGAGCGTTAAAAAAAAAGACTTCACGGAGAATTTGGTTTTCTATTGAGTAGATTTAATTAGGTTAACCTTAAATGTGTCTTTATGTTGTTTTAGGCTGTTTACGGGAAAAAAGGACGAGCAGCATGAAGATTTTTGTCGATAGGCTTTATTGGAGATCGCACATCAAATGCATACTTAATAACATAATGTGTAGTTTGGATATCTTCACCTATAGATAGTGAGTTCTTTAGAATACTTTGGCATAATATGTAACGTAAAAGATTAAACTGTTAAATATTTTAACAAACCCTCATAGATGTCTCTTGTAGATGTATTTAAAAATATTAAAACGTGTGTTTCGCAACGGCAACATTTATCAAATGAATGTGGTTTAAGCAAATATTTTTTAATACCTTTAAGTATTTTTAAACAAAATAGTCTGAAGCACTCACGCTGAGATTTACTAAACATATTAAGTTTTGATACCAAGTTTGTATTTTTATCTTTAATCTTTAATACAAAAGTGAGATGAGAAGAAGAATTATTTTTATATCATTTTGTCCACTCCTTTATTTACGATTTCAAAATACCCCTTCAGTCTATTAATAATGCATCATTAATTAATAATTTATCTTATTTTCTTATTTTTCTAAATGATGCATCTCTTGTGCAAACTTTTGAAATTTATAGTTTCTAATTTAAAATTTATTTTTAGACATGAGAATATATTAAGTTATTTTTTCGTTGATATATATATTCAAAAAATTGAATCAATCAGTAAAAGAATAAAACGTGTTTTTAGTTCATTTAAAACATTAGTGGCATTAATTTTTTAAGACATACCTTAATTTTACAGTAGTTTAAGAAGCTTTATAATTTTACAGTCACATTATGGATATTCTATAAAGTTGAGACATATTGATTGAGGGTACAAAATTTGTCACCTGTATGTGGCATGAACAGAAAAAATCTTGTATAATTATATTGATGATATCATATAAACGATACCGTAAATTTGCAGCTCATTTAAAGTACATTTATCCAAATAAGATACATTAAATATAAATGGCATATATCAATTTGGCTAGATACTATCAAATGAGATAATACAATATTAATGAGCTACATCAATTTTTGATACATTTGACTCAAATGAAATACATACAATAAAAATTAAATATTTAAAATAATATATATTATTTATATTGTATATATCTCAATTTTTATTACTGAAAAATGACGTACCTCATTTAATAAGTTTAATAAGTTTACATAACATTGTTATCTCATTTATGTTACATACATTATTTAGATACATGTCTTATTTGTTAGAATAGAAAGTCCTGATTCAAAAAAAAAATGGATCGAATTTAGATCTCCTCCATTAGAGGTCCAACTGAGAGGTTACATTAGACTGATATGAGAGGTCGGCTCAGATATCAACAACACGAAGCTTAGTAATAAATTAGACGTGACTTTTTGGTTTTGTAATTTTTCTTTACATTACTCTAGAGGCCAACCTTTCAATAGAATCAATACTGTGTAAAATAGTGCATGTATGTGTAGCTGACACCTATAGGACATGAGAGGACTATAATCTCTTAAGTTGTGACACGCAGCTAAAAGGTAATTGAATAAATTTTTCTAAATTACTTTTTAAAAAATTACAAGTTAACCTTAGGCGTATTACATTGAATAATACATATATAAAACGAATTAGAAATAAGTTTTGCTACAGACTAAATTTACAAAGGAATAAAATCTGTTTGAACAATTATTTGTTCAATTCTTGATTTTGTGCATGCAGGTGGTTACATAGAGAGAAGAATCTGGACTGTGAGTTCCTATTGGAGCCATAAAATCTCACTACAAGCAGAGGCAAATGCATGCTATTCAACTTCTATACTTGAGCGAGCAACCACTGGTTGCTTCTTTGAGCTTCAAGTGATCAAGTTTCCACTTAAAAACACACAAAGTCCATAAGTTGATTTTCTGTCGTCGAGGGAAGAAGCCTAGTCAACATCTGAATAACCTTCGAGAGCGAGTCTGAATGAAAGAGAGAAATGCAGGCCAAGGTGTGGACTTCCTTTGAGGTGTCGAATGAGCCTTTTACAGGCTTTCCAATGATCTTCTATGGGGTTAGGCATGTACTGACTTAATTTATTGACTGTGAATGCAATATCGGGGCGAGTCATGGTTAAGTATTGTAGTGATCCTAGTACACTTCTGTAGAGCTTTGGATATGAAAAAGGAGTTCCAGAAGCAGAGAGCTTGTAGGAAGGACACATGGGAATGGGACAAGTTTTTGCATTGATCTTGTTGGTCTTGGGGAGAATATTAGTGATATATTTTGATTGAGTTAGGTATAAATCAATGGAATCCATAAAAGCTTCAAAACCTAGGAAGTGAGAGATAGAACCTAAGGTTTTGAGAGTAAATTGAGCACTAAGATGTTTGATAAGTTATTGTATGATAGAGGAACAACTTCCAGGACCAAGATATCATCCACATAGATTAAGACCAAGAGTATGTGAGCACCAGTGAGCTTGATGAAGAGAGTAGTGTCTAAGGCAGCGTGATGGAAACTTAAACCAGTCAGAGCTTGCTTGAGCCTATCATACCATGCCCTTGGGGCTATAGAGTGCCTTGTTCAATCTGCATACATAACTAGGCTTTATTGGATCTTAAAAACCCTGAGGTCAATCCATAAAGGCTGTTTTTTCAAGTGCATCATGGAGAAGAGCATTGTTTATATCTAACTGTTAGATATCACACCCCTTGTTTACTGCTAACTTTAAATAACTATGAGTTTGCAGGGCTTCGGTGCTAGACTGAAAGTATCAAAACAGTTAATGCCCATTTTTTGTTGGAAACCATTTGCTACCAACAGAGCCTTATACTTATGTACAGAGCCATATACATTGTGTTTGACCCTGAAAATCCATTTGTTCCTAACCACATTGTGATTGTCATTTAGGGGCTCTAGAGTCTAGGCGTTGTTAGCTTTGAGAGCCTGGAATTCAGCTTACATAACTGCTCTCCAATGAGGATTGAGTAAAGCTTCTTGCACATAAGTAAGCTCAAAAGGAGATGTCAGTACATAAGTGTTACTTTGGGTTTAAGGATCCAATTTTAGACCTGGTAAGCATATGATACACAGGTCTCACATTGGGTACATGCTGTGAAGGCAAAGTGAGGGAATGGGAGGGTGAAGAGACAAAGGGAGCAATGTTAGTGGGAAAGCTATAAGTGGGAGAGGAAGAGGTTGTAGAGTGACTGAGATTGTTACCAGAATGAGGAGAATTGACCACCGGTGCATATGAAGAGCAAGATTGAGGAGGATGGTGCTACAGGATGTAAAGAGGCACTTGGGTGTTCATAAGGGATAACATAATCTTGAAATGGGAAATGCACAAGAACAAGTACGGAAGGAGTTGGAGTTGAGTGTTTGAGAGCGAGATTATGATATGGAAACTCTTGTTCCTTAAACACCACACTGATTGAGACATATTGTTTTCTTGAGATTCGTTCAAAGCAAATGTACCCTTTGTGGGAGGGACTGTAATAACACTTCTTGGTGTAAAATTCAAACTTATAGGAGTTGTATGGATTAAAAAAATAGGAAACAATAGCAGTTAAAAGCTCTTAAGTGACTATATGTTAGGGCTTTGCTAAAGAGAAGTTGATAATGATACTTATTTGTTAGAATAGGAGTTGGAAGTATATTAATTAAATAGGTAGCACTTGCAAATGGCTTCCCACCAGAATGTGAGGGGGAGATTAGCATAGGCAAGTAAAGCAAGACCTCTGTTAGTAATGTCCCTATGTTTTCTTTCTATTTTACAATTTTGAGCATGTATGTGTTGCGATGGATGCCCAAACTTTTAGTGAATACAGGCAATTATGGTTGAAATTCTCCACCCCAATCACTCTAAACACATTTTATTTGAGCTTGAAATTATCTGTTAACATAGGCCAGAAAGTTTAGGGTTGTTTGTTTAACTTCACTTTTAGTTTTAAGAGGGAATATCCAAGTAAATCTAGTATGATCATCTAATAAGCTTAGATAGTATCTAAAACCAGATCTTGAAACATGGGGTGAGGGGCCCCAAATATCGGTGTGATGAAGTTCGAAAGGTCTCATTGCACTACTGTGTGGATTGTTTAAAAGGAAATCGATGAGCTTTGCCAAACATGCAAAAGTCACAGAATGGCAAAGCTGAAGGACTGAAACTACTCTTTTATAGACTGCAAGACTTGACTCATGGTGTGAACATATAGGTGACCTAACCTAATATGCCATAAGCTGGCTTTATTTACATCAGACTTAGCTAAAAAGGCAAAAAGCCTACTGACATACCATGGTTACAGGAAGTTGGGTAATTGTTTGACAGGAAAGTGATATAGGCCTTTATGAAGAACACCCTATAGCAACACCCTATTCATAGTCTTGTCCTTAACATAACAACAGAAAGAGTCAAATTTTACAATCACAGGATTATCAGTAGTGAGTTTAGAGATGCTCAGTAAGTTGTTGGTACAAGATGGAACACAGAGAATTTGATTAAGAATAAGTTTAATGTATTTATCATTTGTGTTAAGAAATTTTTTACCAATTTAGGAAATGTGCATAATCTTACCGTTGCCGACCATCACCTTGGCTTTACCCTTGTAATCACTTTTCAAAGATAAGTTTGCAAGATCAGAGGTGATGTGGTGATTAGCACCCCTGCCAAGGTACCAAGATCCATCTTCGGAGTGAGTAGTAGAGGCAGCAAATGTAGTTGGTGGCTTGTTTGAGTTGTTGGCTACTGAGGAGTAAGAGTGAGCTGACTGTGAGTTGGTTTGTTGAGGAGAGTCAGTGGCTTGGAAGTTGGGATCAAAACTGTTATAACAGGTAGATGCATAGTGACCCATCCTGCGATATATTTGGCATATTGACATATTGCCATTGCATCCTCGATCCTTTGAATGACCTCGAGAGTTACTGGAACTTCCTTTGTGAAATTTTGGGGGAGTATAGGGTTTGTTTGCAGGTTTGTGTTGCTGGTAATTAGCCACATGAGCTACGAGGGAAAGAGGATAAAAGATTAGTCGAGACAGCAAGTTGTTCAATGCGCATTTCATGGCTCCGCAACTTGAACTAAGCCTCCTGGATAGAGATTGAATCACCCCGAGAAGTAAGATTAATCACGATAGGATCGTACTCAAAGCCAAGGCCATCGAGTATATAGAGGAGTAAGTCATCATCAATAATGATTTAGCCAGTAGAAAATAAACTACCATTCACACCTCGCATCTTAAGAATCTAATCATTAATAGAGAGTACACATTTTTTATAGTTTGGAGTTGATATCATAATTGCAGGTTATGAGCCTTAGATTGAGAGGTGAATATTTGTTCTAAGATTCTCCAGACTTCGTGGGCACTAGTACAATTAACCGCGTGACTAAACATTGATTCTGTAATAGAAGCAAGGAGCCAACTGAGTCGGCGTTGGCCAGTTGATGAATTGAGGATTTAAAATGAAAGGGGACTTAATTTTTGGCAACTATACTGGACTATTCATAGGAAAAACAAAAGGATTGAGGATAAATTCCTTAAGAATTGGCTTAGTGCCAAGCAAAAATAGTTCGAGATCATAAGCTCGAACAATAGACTAGATTTGAGAGCTCCAAAATGTATAATTGTTGCGGTCAAGGCGAATGGAAATGGTGATCATATTAGTTGGCAGCATACTAGGAAGGGCAAGGACATGATGTGAGAGAAAAGGGAGGGAATTGGGTGGGACAATGAGGAACATTAGGAGGAGTTGTTACATTGCTTGTTTGTTGAGTTATTGGAGCTTCATTGTTGGCAGCATTGAGCATTTTTGAAGACGATAATACTCAATTTTTAAAGTTAGAAACAGAGGTCGTTGTGAGGGGATAGGATGTGCTCTTATACCAAGTTGAGCGATGGAAAATACAAAGAAATTGAATAAAGTTTTCTGTATTACTCGATTGAAAAATTACAAATTAGCCTTACACTTATTGCGTTAATTAATATATATACAAAATGAATAAGAAATAAGTTTGGTTACGGACGAAAATTAACAGAAAGAATAAAATCTGTTTGAGTAATCATTGATTCCGTGTATGCGGGTGATTAAGTAGAGAGAGACAAGAATTTAAATTATGAATTCCTATTAGTTGTTGATTTCTCCGATCAAGAGTTGTCCTATGTGATTATTTGGTTAAGAAATTATTCATCGACAACCAATCACTCTCTCATGTTGTGGTTGATAAGAAATTGTGAATGATGCTGTCAAGATAAGAAAGCTGACTTGGCAAAAGTAATTTGAGAGCTTAGGTGGTAATTGGTATAAGTGAGCTTTGAGTTTAACAGTAACAAATTAGACGTGACTTTTTGGTTTTGTAATTCTTCTTTACATTACTCTAGGGGCCTGTAGCTGACACCTGTAGGACGACAGGAGGGGGACTATAATCACCTACGTGTTGACACGTAGCTAAAAGATAATGAATATGTAGCTGACACGTATAGGCATGATGGTGCTAGGTCCAAGTATACACGGCATGATCTGATAACACCACTGGCTTTCACTGCCGCATCTGGTCATTCATAAATGGGTCCTATGGCTACATCATCTGAAAATCAACATCTGGCATTCACAATGGTCCTTCTAGCCTGCCACAAGAATTAATTAAGAAACTAATGTGAAATTACTAAGAAAAAATCAATATGCTAACTCATGAAAACAAATAATATGTACCGTCGTTGAATCATACTATTGTGAATTGTATTGTATCTGTATGTGACCTCGTATCAACTCATAAAATGAGAAATAACAAGAAAAAATAGGCTTTCAAGTACGAGGTAAAGACATAACCTCATGTTACGCATATTTTTTTAAACCTCAAATTATGTTTAGCATCGGTTGCCACTTTAAAATAATGTTACGTATTATGATCATTTGAAGATAATGTTAAATACTATAATGTAAACAACATTCATGCTACCTAAAATGTGAAGACGTAGACTTATGTTACATATGTTTTTAAAATCTCTTTTCAAACCTCATCATGCGTATATTGCAGGTTGTCACATTACAATGATATTAGTATTGTGATGTTAAATAAAATTCTTATTTTTATTTTAGGGGCCAATTAAATTAACCTTTTGCTATAAATTATAAAAATATATCATATAATAAAACTAAGAGTAAATGCATCTAATATTCATCGTCCCCTCAATTTTGGGTCATTAAACATTTAAGTTCTAAACACTAAAAATTGATACTTCAAATCCCCTAACTTCAAAATGTATACTCTGCAGTTTCTATTTAAACACCCATTAAATATATACTAATGGAACGATCACGTGATGAAAATTGGAGTTTAAATCTCACGATCATCAGTAAATTAAAGTAATGAGATGGTGAGATTTTAGAGTGATTTTAACCCATATTTTGTCAAATTTATGCCCAAATTTGTTGAAGATAATGTAACTTTGTGATTTATGCGCTAATCTCAAGAACTTCTTGTAACTTTGTGTGATTTATGTGCTAATCTAAAGAACTTATGTGATTTCGTTAATTACTTGAGCATATGATTATTATACACTCTACTGCTACACTTTTTCATTACGATAATCAGAGTGTAGTACAAATTACACACAACGATGTTCACGAACGCACTAAGCATATAAATATTGATTGTCACTTCTACATGTTTCTCAAGGGGCAATTCAACGTCTTCTAATTTTATCAAGCGATCAAGCTACTAGAGATGTCTTTACAAATGATGGGCGCTTTCAAGATTTATATTCAAACTCAAGTTGGCTTCCATTTTACCACGTTCAGTTTGAGGAGATGTCAACTATCAACATATATACACATCCATGTATAGACTCGTAGTATGTCCATATTCACTTTGTACGACACTCGCACTTCACGTAATACACGATGCACTATATACAATTCTTGAGCTTATAAATAGGCTTTGTCTTTGTACATATAAACAAAACTTGAATATATAAATTTATTTTAACGATGATAAAGATCTATGAGAACTCATGACGAATTTTATGGATGTCAAATGACAATTTTGTAAAACTCATGAAGTTACTGTAAAAGATTTTTTCCTCATACTCTAAGAATAATGGGAAAATAACTAGAGAGAAGAGAGTAATAGAACTCAAAGAAAAGATTTCTCGACTGGTTTGTATTTAATGAATTAAGGTTACATTAGCCTCTATTTATAGGTCAGTATTAAGATCTAGTTAAATATTCAAAAATGGAAATATCCTTTTAAAAATGAAATATTCACCGTATTCCATGGAATATTTAACCATAATTGAGATATTACAATTAGATTTGAGGAATTTATAATCATAATTAGGGGATTGCCCTAATATTTCCCAAGATTTATGGAATTCGGCTTTAACTAGTGAGCTAAATCCAGTCGTCTGATTATGTTCTATTTTTGAATTGAGTTCTTCTCGTTCTGCAACATCGGTGATCTTTGCACTATCTTCCTATTGGCTTCTTTCAGTACATGTGTCCTTAGTGAAGGTTTTATTTCTGTTCATTTGTCTCCCATTACACTCAACAAAATTTTATTTGTTGATGTGTAATGATGATAAGTTGTGTTCTACACGCGTTTTGGTGAGGTTTGATGGGACTTTCTATCTTTTGTGCTGTCCGTTGATCTGAAAAGATAATAAAAAATAAAAAGAAACGCATACCATATCTTAGCCGCCGCTTCATCTCCTTCTCTCACCGACACCTTTTTCATTAAACAACTTTTCATCATTCCTTTATCTCTTCATCTTCCTGTTCTTAGTTATTTTCATTGGGAACACACAACGTGTGCTTCAATTATCTCTTGTTGACGAGACATCTTTCTTTTTTTCTTTCCAGTTGTCACTCTATCATTCGTCACGACATGCGATGGTTCCATCTTGTCAGTCACGTCTCCCTACAAAATATCCTTTCCAATTGCCATTTTTAAAATTTATAAGATGTTTTTCATTTCCTTTTCAAATCCACTGATTATTTAAGGACCATTTCCCTTCATTTCCTTCTCACCTTCTGCCTTCGTCTTTCGTAAGTTTCTTCCCAACTTTTTCTTCTCCACAAGCTTCCCCTGCATACTTCTTCTTTTTAAGTTGATATATGGTAGGTGGTGGTAACAAGTTCAAATCTCTCGTTCCCTTAGTCAAGACCCAAGCCGAACTCGACCATTTTATAGTCTCTCATCATGATGTCTTCCCATTGGATGTTATTTATGGTTTAAGAGAGAGTCATTCCCCTGGTTTACCATGCAGAGCTCCTTACCAAATTACCCTAAGCCCAAAGTAGATTTATATAGGTCTCAAGCTTCCTTTCCCCCCTATATGCAAGAGTTCTTTCATACTATTGGGTTAGCTCTATCCCAGTTCACCCTGAGTTCTTATAGGATCATCCTAGGCTTTGAAGCCATGAATAGGAGGCACAGTTTAGATTTAGGAGTCGATGAGCTTCATGCTTGTTACATAGTTAAATATGCAATGAAACTTATTATATTGCCACACGTCCATCTGAAGATAGAGGAAATATGATAACCGTGATCCCAAAAGAGGATAAAGGGTGGGAACGAGACGTCATTTTGATCGGTTGGAACTGGAGCGGTGATGGCCTCTGCACAATCCCTAAAAAATGGGGAGTTTTCACTAAATCGTCAGAGCTTCAGTTCCCCGTCTTCTTATAATGATTTCTTCTTCTTTTTTATTTCTTTTTCTTCTAACAATATCTTCTTTCTTCTATAGATTCCAAGAAAAATAACAAAATGTATTTATCCAAGGCTTCTGTGGAGAAAATTAATGCCACTTTTGGTTGCCGAGAACGAGACTGGAACGATCTTCTTAACCCACAAAGATAGATCAACATAGCCTTTGTCCTAACCGCGACTCACGTTGCTTCATCTTTGGCCTAACTGTTTTCTCCTGAGCTTCCAAGAGATATTCTTAACCCGGATGCAAATTCGGTTCCTAGTATTTCGGTTTCCAGTACATCCAGTTCTTCTGAGCCTGAGTGGAAAGACACAGAACGGGAACTTCTACTCCAACGACTCACTACTAGTGTCGACATGTCGAGGCGTCAACACAGCACCATAATCGGGGTGGTTGATGAAGAGGGGAACGTCTATCAAAAGTGAGACGCTCCAAGTTCTTTTTGAGTGGCTTCTAGTCCCCCTCCCGTTTCTGTTGATGCTCCCGCTGCTCCAGCTGGGTCTTCTCGTGTAGTCATTCCCGAGCTTGTTGCTCAGAGAGAGGACTCTCATGAGCGTTTAATTTCTCCTCCTCCTCCACAATTAGAGTAGAGGGAGTCTGTTCCTATTCATTCCTCTGGCTCTCAAGGAGAAAAAAGAAGATCCTTCATGTGGAGATGGAGGTGCTTTGCTGGCGTTCCCCCAATCCTTTCCTTTGTAAACTTCCTCAACGACCCCCGTCCAGCACACATAGTACTCTGTGGGGTCTAGTCTGATGCGGACATGACGACTACCTGCAACATGTCCTTTGAAAACCAGCTCTATTCCTTGAGTCACAGCCTAGTGAAGGTATAATCTCATTCATTTCTTTCTTGCTTTCCTTGTATGTTTTTTTTTTCATTTTCTAACATTTGGTTTCTTCTTTATATACTTTTTTCGCAATAGTCTCTAGGAGCACTTCTTGGCCAATGAGCAAAGTATGGCTCATTAGAAAAAGGAAGTTCAGGGGTGCTATGCTACCCTTGAACCTTACCGGACCAAGATTGAACGACTGAAAAAGAATGAGGCTGACCTCCAAAGTGCAGTGGAGGGGTTTGCTCAAGATGTGGCTACAACGACTGAGGAGCATGCGAGGTTGGAGAACTTTTTTAAGGCTGCCAGAGAATCCTTAGAAGAGTTTGAGAAATCTTTAGCTGCTTCTGAGGAGAAGTTGAAGGCCACGAAAGTAAGACTGATGATTGCTGAGTTTGCCAGGTCTGAGGCCGAGAAGAGGGAGAGTGAAATGAAAGGAGTTTTTCAAGCCCTTTTTTACAAGGATGGGTCGGCAAAACAAACCTCCACAAGTTCCTTTGAATCGCTCCAGAGTCCATAGTTGAGGTGAACACTTCTGCTGGTGACGCTTATGTTCTGATTGATAAAGTCGCTACAGCTGACACCTCTGCTCCGATTAATGAGGTTGCCCCCATCGAGGAGATTTAGTTTCTTCCTTTTTTCTTTAAGTTTTTGTAATTTATTCTTTACCTTTCATGCACTTGTACTTTTATCATTTTTGTAAAGATCATTTTGTAATTTTCAACAATCAATGAATATCTACAACACTTCGCCAGATTACTACTTCTTCCTTTTTTCTCTCTTTTGTTTTTTTAAAGAAAAGAGTTCTTACTCCTTGTCAATTCTTCTGGACACTTAAGAAAAAAAAGTGAATAACTCAAGTTTAACACTTAAGAGATTTACGTTGTAACAAACATAAAGGAAATTCCACTTACAGTGCTTTAATATGTCCAACTTCCATGTTATCCGTTTCCAAAGACTTTGACTTTTGGCTTCTTTCGTGGGAATGGACGCCCTTCATTTTTGGAACTTCTTGTCCCGCTCCTACTTCATTTGAGTTTTTCCGTTTTCACATACTTAGGCATTTGTTTGCTTTGTTTTCCACATTTTAAAGAGAGAGACTTTTTCGCTCTCAATGACTTAGGCCACAATACCGCCGACCTTTTAATTTTCACATTTTAGAGAGAATGCGTCCTTGCTCTCAAAGGCTTGAGCCAGAAAACCGTGGACCTTTAATTTTCAAATTTTAAGGAGAAGGTTTCTCCACTCTCAAGGGCTTAGGCCACTAGACCGCCAACCTTTAATTTTTCACATTTTAGGAAGAAGGTTTTCCCATTTCCAATGGCTTAGATCACAATACCGCCGACATTTAATTTTCATATTTTAGGAAAAATGTTTTCCCACTCCCAAGGGCTTATTCCACGAGACCGCGAACCTTTAATTTTCACATTTTAGGGAGAAGATTTCCCCGCTCCCATGGGCTTAGTTCACAAGACCGCCGACCTTTTAATTTCTACATTGTAGGGAGAAAGTTTTCCCGTTCCCAAGGGATCAGGCTACGAGATCGCCAATCTTTAATTTTCACATTTTAATGAGAAGCTTTCCCCGCTCATAAGGGCTTAGGTCACGAGACCTTCGACCTTTAATTTTCATATTTTAGGGAGAAGGTTTCCTCGTTCCCAAGGGCTTAGACCGTCGACCTTTAATTTTTACATTTTATGAAGAAGGTTTCCCCGCTCCCAATGGCTTAGGCCACAAAACTGTCGACCTTTTTCGTTGTGCCATAGAAGAGGGAGTTAGAGAGTTGACACCAAATATTTGTCTTATAAGTTCGGGACAACTTTTCTTTTAAGCATTTTTCACGCATCATGTCATGACTTTCTGTTGAAAGCTCATAATTTCACTCCGTAAAATTCTCTAGGAGGCTGACTTCTGTATCTTGGTTAACATATATGAATCACCATGTAATTTGTCTTTCAATTGACACATTATAATTTCCAAAATTTACAGTTCTTCATAATCTCCATTCTCGAACAGCTTTCATAAAAATTACCATAACTTTTGATCGGGAACTTTAAATCGAGTTCTGAAAACTTCTATGGGAAGTAGACATCCATATATTTCTAAAAATTATAAATTTTCATGTAATACTATCTAAATCGATACAGTTTAAATATTTTATGTGTAAAACATGAATAGTCATACTTTTATGAACAATGTGTATGAAAATTACCGTAACTTTTGATCGAGAGCTCCAATTTGAATTCTATAAAATTTTCCAATAAGCAGACTTCTGTATATTTTCAATGATATAGATTCTTCATATAGTTTGCTCCAATCAATACTATTTAATTTTTGAATTTTATGCTTCTGCATAATCTAGTTTCCTAAATGACCTTCATGAAAATTACCGTAACTTTTTTTCGGGAGCTCCGAAATGAGTTCTGCAAATTTCTTCAAGAAGAAGACATCTATATATTTCTAATGTTATATAATGTGCTACGTAAGTATATATAATAAAGTTTAAAAATTAAATTTGAAAGGCGTGAATAAGTTTACTTTCCTATACGAAAATCACCATAACTTTTGATCCAGAGGTCCAAATTGAATTCCGTAAAAATTTTCATGAAACAGACTTTCATATATTTTCAATTATGTGATTCACCATATAATTTTTCTCCTAAATTTTTTCGTTATAGTTTTCATTCCGTTCCCGTCGTCAAGACAATTCCCTTCCCGTCGTCAAGATAATTATGTTTCCGTCGTTAAGACAATTTTGTTCATGTCGTCAAGACAATTTCATTACTATTTTCAAGACAATTCCATTCATATCATGACTACGTCAATGTTCCCGTAGTAATGACTATCCCATTTCGTCGTCAAGACAAATTTGTTTCCATCGTCAAGACATTTCCGCTCCTGTCGCCAAGATAATTCTGTTCCCATTGTCATGACCTTTTCATTCCTGTCTTAAAGACAAATCCATTCTCGTCATCACGACCTTTTTTTTCATGTCATCATGACAAATCCGTTTCTCTCGTCAAGACATTTTTGTCCTCGTCGTCAAGACAATTATGTTCATGTCGTCAAGAAAATTTTGTTCCCCACTGTCATGACATTTCTGTTCTCGTTGTTTACCATCCCTTATTTTTCTGCACTTTTGCACATAAAAAATGAAAGAAAAAAAATCATCGAAAATACCACGATCAAAATTTTATGTTTTTTTAACCAAGCGTGCATTTTTCTCTCTCTTGCTTTTTTGTCTTCTTTTTTAGCTTTAAATAAGCTTAAATTCAAAATTTAAATGACGTTTCAAAATTTGATTACATGTAAGATTTAAAATAATCTCATCGTAACAAGTTTCAGATAAGATACTTCAAAATTTAAATATATGATTTAGTATTTAAATCAAATAAATTCTTTTTATAGCTTTGTTAGATCTATTCCTCTTGTTTTTTAGAAACTAATAATGATGTAAAAGAAATAAGTCAATCAAATATGCAATGAACGAGTTTACCATTTTTCGTTCCATCTCCAGTTCTGTACTTGATGTCATTTCCGTAGTCGTTGCCGTATCCATTTTCTGTTTTTATATTTGGTTGTCGTACTCGTTGCCATTTCTATTTTTCCTTCCGCTTTCGTTTCTACTTCCACTTTCATTATTGAGGGGACGTTTGATTTGGTTTTGAGCGTTTTGGAAGGGATTTATCGAGTTTTTCTCATACTCAATGAAAGCACCAAAATGTAAATTAATTTTTTCTCACACTCTAAGAATATTGGAAAAATAATGAGAGAGAAGAGAGTAATAGCACTCGAAGAGAAGAGTTCTTGACTGGCTTGTATTGAATGAATTAAGCTTACAATTAGTCTCTATTTATAGGTCAGTCTTAAGATTTAATCAAATATTCAAACACAATAATATCCTCTTAAAAATGAAATATTCACCGTATTCCAGGAATATTTAACCTTAATTGAGTGATTAAAATTAAATTTGGGGAACTTATAATCATAATTCGGGGATTTCAAAAAGAAAGGAGGCACTTTAAAGAAGAAATCACAAAGAATAAAAGTTTGTTCGGCAATAAACATGAAAATGTACATCTCTGCATAATGACGCATGTAAACAATCTTAGTAAGCCCGTTTTTCATAATAATCTTGACTTTCGAGGAATCACATAAAAAAATTATTTTTCTGGGATGTGAATGCATTTTGAAAAATTCAATTTTTTTACTTTGCAAAAATGCATACAGTGTGGGGCAGTTCAATTCTTTTTTACGATTTCGAAAGAGGAGAAATATAGTTGATTGCAGAGGGGAGAACACTTTTAAAATTTTAAAAAAATTAATATTATTGCATATGCTTAGGGAAAATTAAAAGTTAATATTTGAAAATTGAGAGGGAAGAGAAAGTTGGTTTGTCATCATAAAAAATGGGGAGATCGTTGACTCTGAACAAGGTGATAATGTTGATGATGACAAGTAGTTTTTAGACTAATAATTTAGTCAATGTGTAGGCTCTAAAGAAAGTGAGAATATGGTTGAAAATACTTAACTATAATTGTCTACGCAAAAAAATATTGATAACCAAAGCAGTGCATTGCGAGATCCGTGTGACGTATTGTTACATGCAAACTCTAAATGGTTTGGAAAAAAGTTGTCTAGACTAAGAACGTTGCAATGAATCCAGAACCGGGCTGAATCGATCTCGAACCAGACCTTATTAGACCGAATAAGACATAATTGTGTAAAAACATCAAGACGTGGTTCACTTCAGTTCAACATCCAAACCGGCTCAATTTTTCCATGAAGAACCGTCTAGAACCGGTCCACCTGTGGGCTCCCCACTGATGCACCAGTTTATGCGATTAAGGAATACATTTTAATTGTCAACTATCCACTAGTGGGTTCCAACTGGTGCGCCAGTTTACACATTTAAGGAATTATTCCTTAATTTGGGGGTTGGTGCACCAATTTTCCAAACTGGTACCGGTTGCTACAATGTTTTTTAAAATTATACATACTCATGCCATTCCCCATTGCTTCACAGATCTTTCAGCACTTGTCCACCCTCTCTAACGAAGATGTATAAAGTTTTACATTTTTAGAGGCTTTTATTTTGAGTGTTGATTTGAGAAAGATTCAAGAGAGAAGCTAGAAAATATTATGAGTAAAAATAATAGAGATCTACTCTTTGAGAAGGTGAGCAATATTGCAAGAGAATCTCGATCGAGCTGTATTATTAAGGTTTGATTAGTACCATAAGCCTACAGTTTGTAGAGGTTTTGCCTTCACCTGTAAGAAGATTGCGAGGGAAAAATCTTCAAGGGGTAATTCTTGAAGAGTGGACGTATGGTTAAGTTATCTTGAACCATGAAACATCATCTGTTGAATATCTTTCATCCCTACTATTTTATTTACGCGCACTTTGACTTTCTGTTACTTAATTCATGCATGGTATTATTTCATCCTTTAAAACTCTTCATCATTATTATTTTATTGATTTATTTCCATGCATTTAAGCTTTCACAAAGTATTTATTTGATTCTTAACTAGCAGTAAATTGTGTTTCATTCTTGATCTTTCAATTGGTACTTGATTTAGTTTAATTGAATTGTATAATTAATTGTTTGATTGTTTATTGATAGCAATTATCTTTTATTTCAGCAATTTATTTGTCAAGTTTAAATATCTTTATTTTTTATTACTTCTATATAAAAGAGGTGCCACATCGATCCTTACACACCATTAAATTAAAATGATTAGAGTGCAATCAAGTATCAAGAAGAAAAGTAGAGCAAAACGCTATATCCAATCTAGAAAGAAGCATACCACGATTGCCCTGGCCTATTCGAGTACAGAACACCCCTTTCTTCTTAATCTACATAAGATCATAAACAATCGAAGTAGCTCAATGAGCTCCTAGATTCGAGTTAAAATTCCCAAGCACAAGCCACAAAACATCTTAACCTGAAATGTCCATAAGATAACTCCAAAGAAACATGCGGGTGATGTAGGTCACAGTACCATAAAAAGGGATATTCGATGGGCAATACCGCACAAACTAGTAGAAATAGTAACATATTGGTTATGAGCCAAAATAACATATAGAATATCAAAAGACCTAAAGATCCACAAATTAGGAAATTTGGTAATATTATAATAAATTAAAAGCGCCAAAATATTGGAGTAACCTATTAAAATACACACATAGTTTCAACAATGAAAACGAAATTCATCTTATCACAATAACAAAGCTCTTTCAGAGCACGTTGGGTCTCGTAATTAGCAATACCTCTAAAATTTCAATAAAGGACAATCATTTAATTATCGCTTTAACTTTTGCAGCCATAGTCTTGGCTGAGCTAGCACCGAAATTGTTTTTCTAATATTTTGAACTTTTTAACAGTAGCCACATTCCAATCAGATTCTTACATATGATCCCCACTTTGAATATTAGTGTATGAAAAGTTTGACTCAGTGTTCTCACTATCAGACGCTAAGTCAAATGTATCTTTACCAATGGGAACTGCACCATCAAAAGGTAAAAGTCTCATACTAGCAAAAATGGGATCCTCCACATTAGTATGGTCAGTCTGGTCTAGTGTATCATCATTAATGGACGCCTCCCAATTATGAGGGTTAATCGATTTCGGAGAACTAGAAGAGGTGGTCGGTTTCCTTGAATGATTAGAGATAAACTTTGTTGTTTCTTCATGCAAGACTATCGTCTCTTTATCAACAAGTGTTGTTTTGATATTCTAAACAAAACACATGATATAGTAACATATATTGACTTGTCTTTTGGCTACTATTCATGATGAATTTTTTATCTTCCTGTTTCAAGGTTCTTGTCTTTGGACTCATTAATTACATTAGAAATTTTCTAGGAAGTGTGACAAAAGGAAGAGGTTAAATATCTAACAGTGCAACAAGCAAAGCAAAAATTAGGAACATTCTCAAAATAAAGAGCCAGAAAAAGACAATCATCACTAACATCTATCATGATGGAATCAAGCAATGACTTTTCCATCATAGCAATGACTTAGAAAGGTTAAGATGGATCAACACGGCAACAACATGGCCATAATCTCCCTCAAGAGTGGTTCTTTAAGAGGGACCAATTCCACTATGTAACTAGTCAGTTCGTGGAGATCGGGGTTTCAGAAGCTCATGCCTAATTCTACTATACTTACAATTGATATGCATCAGCTTTAAGCTTACTATTTTTTCTCCTTTGCTTCTTATTTTCTGACAACATGTTTACTTGATTCATGTGAAAAGGGATTCTGCGAAAATTGATCCTAAATGATCATTTCAATTATTTTCTGTGAAAATAGAATCCGATTCTAAGTGGGTCTCATAACTTTGACCAAGGTTGATTCCATTGATTGCTTGGTTTGAGATTCCTAGCACATAACTAGATGTGAGATTCCACATTTCTGATTCATTTAGAATGATCTATGAAAAGTCTAATATCAAAATATTATAATATAGTGATTAATAATACTCATTTTCTTTGAAAGAGCATTTTGATAATGTCATATAGTTTTAATTCTAATTCCTTGATTAATAAAAAAAACATTCATTCTTATTCCAAATAATATGATTCCTGATTTTGATTCTTGAAAGTTAATAAACACATTCATCTAATTTCAGATTCTATTTCCTTGCCATTGAATTCTTTATTTGATTCATTGATATATTAATTTGATAACTCTAAGAATTTAGAGTTATCTTTTCATTATCAAGTCTAACTCATTTCTAAGTTTAGGGTGATGCGTCATTTTATCATCTAAATTGTGTCATTTTCTTGAATTTTAGTTTTTTGTTGAGTTTTGCTGCCTTGCTAGCATATCTAATAGTTTTTGGCAATTTATGCATAAGGTCGTGCTTCTGTGTAGGGAACCTTGGGAGAGTAGTGGCTAGAGGAAATGTTGTAGCACGGATATCAATGTTGCTAATGCAATGACTATGCATGCATGGCATGAAAGTTTGTCGTGTAGTCCAGCTGGTGCTCAAGAGGAAGGAAAAACTCGTGCGTTTAAAGGTTAGTTAGCCAGCTGGCATCAATGCTTTTCTCGTGGTCCTTGCTATGGTAGCTGCTTGACACGCGCCCCTGTTAGAAGTTGAAGCCCTAATTCCAAGGCTCCATTTATAGCAAGTATGTCCTTTAGAGGTAGCAAACGACACCTTTGCTAAGAATAAGGGAACATTTTAAGGAGAAGAAAGAGGAGAGAAAGGACAGAAAAGGCAAGAAAGGATGCGGGGAAGAAGATAAAGGAAGAGGATATTCGTTTATTCTCTCTTTTATTTCAATCTTTGCCCTTATTTGCTTTGCTATATTTTCTTATCTTAGCTTCATTTTCTGTAAGTTAAAAATTGCAATGGCTGTATTTTAATATACTCTTAAGCTCAATATGAGCTAAAACTCTTAAGCTAGTATAGATAATGAACCTAAAAGTTTTTATTTCTAGTTAATGAAGTTTATGTTGCTTATTTCTCGATAGCATTTCATTCAAGGTTACTTAATGCTCAAATTTTATTATTGATTGGCCATCTTTATCATGATAAAAGATGATGGGAATAGTTTGAATGATACATCAATGCTTACATCCTATAGATCTAAGTATTTAGTGAGGAATATATGCATATATAGTCACCTTGTAAACCAATCAGATAAGACTAATGAATGGAAACTCTAATATGATGTTGGCTTAGGAATTAGTTAATTAAGCTTAGAGTTAGTTATCACAAAGATGGAAAATATGTTGTGCAAATGAGTTGAGGTTAATGCTACTAAAAAACTGTAGCAACATAAACAAATAGAATATTAATGATAAAGGGACTTAACCATGCTAGCTCATTCCACTATTGAATACACCAGTGTTACTCGTCTTAAATCCCATATTCTACATGTTTTACTTTGAATCACCATATTTAGATTAATACTTTTACTTTAATCTTAGAATTAATTGAACCAAAACCATTATTATTATTCTGCTCAGAATAGACTTAACTTGAGTTGATTAATTACATTGTTTTCATCACTCCTTATGAAGAATGACACTCATTAATCAATTTTTTACTTGTTAACGACACGTGCACTTGTGTATATATCACAAACCACACAACACATTTTTTCTACTGTTGCTGGGGATTGACTGAGAACTTAGTTAATCAGATCAATTTGAATCTAGTTGCTGAGCTATAGTGCAAAAATTGTTGCTACTACTCTGTTGTAGAAATTTGGACTTCATTTTATGCACATGCAACAACTACCCGATTTCAATTTTGACCCCAAAATTGATAGGACTCTAAGGAAGTTGAGAGGAGAGCATAGAGGTTTGGGTGTTGTGAGAGAGATGGCTGCCAATGAAGAATGAGTAGTTTTAAATGATAATCAACATCAACAGGCTAACTAAGCTAATAATGGCCACAATATGTTAGTGATGGTTGATGATAGAGAAAGATTAATCAAAGAATATATCATTCTTCAACCTTAAACAATGAACCCTGGCATATTAAGGCTAGAGATTCAAGCTCTTCAATTTGAGTTGAAGCCTATCATGCTCCAGATGTTGCACACTGTTGGGCAATTTTATGGATTGCCCACTAAAGACCCTCATATGCACTGTTGGGGATGAGGCTATTTCCTTATTCCTTAAGAGACAAAGACAGAGCTTGGTTAAATTTATTACCTTCAGATTCTGTTAGCACCTGTAGTGACCTTTTTGAAACATTTTTATGAAGTATTTCCCACCAACAAAGAATGCCAAATTGAGGAATGAGATCACATCCTTCCACCAATTGGAGCATGAATCTTTGTATGAGGCATGGTAGAGATTTAAAGAGCTGTTGAGAAAATGTCCACACCATGGAATCCCACTACACCCAAATGGAAACCTTCAATAATGGATTGAATTCTTCCACAAGATTGATAGTTGATGCTTCAGCAAGTCGAGCCATGTTATCTAAGTCTTATAATGAGGCTTATGAGATTTTGGAGAGAATAACAAGCAATTACTATCAATGGCCAACTTCTAGAGTAGCACCAAGAAAAAGAGTTATGTGGGATACATGATCTGGATGCTATGACAGCTTTAACAGCTCAGCTAACCAACATGATCAAGACTTTGAGTATGGGATCCACAACAAATCAGAATATGAATCAAGACATGCAGTAATATGTGAAGCAAGTGGTGGAGGTATCTTATGTCTATTTTGGTGGAGAACAATTGTTTAAGGTTTCCCAGGGAATCCAACTTTTGTGAACTATGTAGGAAATTTTAACAAAAATAACAACAACAACAACCCCTACTCCAACACTTACAACCTTGGTTGGAGGCAACATCCAAATTTTTCCTTGATTAACCAAGGTGTAGGCCTTCAAATTGACAAAGTAGACCAACCTATCCTCCTAGTTTTGTACAACAAGCTCAAGTACAAAAGCCAATACAATCAGAATAGTCTGGCACACTAGAGATTTTCTTGAAAAAATATATAACCAAAAATGAGTTGGTAATTCAGAACCAATCTACAATGATTTAGAGCCAAGTATTGTCTCTTAGGAACCTGGAGAATCAAGTGGGGCAATTAGCCAATGTACTAAATATCAGATCTCAAAGTGCTTTACTTAGCAATATTGAAAATCTTAGAAGGAAAGGAAATGAACACTGCAAGGCAATACAGTTGAGAAGTGGTAAGGTGGTAGCATAACCGACTGATAGAACATAGGAGCAGCCTAAAAATAGAGACAAAGAATGATGCAAGAATAAAGTTATAACAGATTAACCTTTTGTTATAACATCTCAGACTGAAGATCAGAAGTGGAAGACATAATGGAGAGGCCTTTGCCTCCATTTCCTCAAAGACTGTAAAAGAAGAAGTTAGATGGTCAGTTTGACAAATTTCTTGACATGTTGAAACAAATACATATAAACATACCCTTGGTAGAAACTCTATAATAGATGCCAAACTATGTCAGGTTTATGAGACACATCTTGACCAAAAAGAGAAGGGTTGGTGAATTTGAAATTGTAGCTTTGCACATGAATGCAGTTTAATTCTACAAAACAAGATTCCCTTAAAACTTAAAGACCCATGAAGCTTCACTAGTCCTTGTACAATTAGAAACACTCACTGTGGAAGAGCTCTATGTGATTTGGGAGCAAGTATCAACCCTATGCCCTTGTCCATCTTCATAAAGCTGGGAATAGGAGAAGCTAGGCCAACAACCATTACTTTACAACTGGCTGACAAGTCTTACGTCTATCCATAAAGAAAGATAGAGGATTTTCTGGTACATGTGGATAAATTTATATTTCCAGTAGATTTCATTATTCTGGATTATGAGGAAGACATAGAAGTACCTATCAGGAAAACCGTTTTTAGCCACAAGTAGAATACTTATAGATGTGAAAAAAGAGAGCTTACTATGAGGTTTTATGACCAAGAGATACCTTCAATGTTTTTAATGCAATGAAGTACCCTGATGAAGAAATAGAGGAATAGGTATTTATATCTGTTATGGACTCCATAGTTATGGAGAAGCTGTGCATAAGCTGCAACACAGCAACCCAATCAGAGTTAACTCTGCAACCTGTGGAAGAAGAAAGCAGTGATGAAAAGGAAGCATAACTTACATGGATGGATGCAAAGCAAGCTATCGCCATGTATGAAAAATAAATTAAGTTATTATAGTTACTTGAAAGGACATTCAAGTCAACATTACCTTCTAATGAATCACCACCGTTGCTAGAATTAATACCTTTGCCTACTCACTTAAAATATGCTTACCTAGGTGAGAGCAATACTCTTCCTATTATTATTTCTTCTTCCCTGAGCAATGAAAATGAGAAGTTGTGACTAGAAGTTTTGGAAAGATATTAGAGAGCAATTGGTTGGCAAATGGCTGGCATAAATGTAATAAGCTCCTAGATCTATATCCAAAAGATAATACTGGAAAAAGGAAGTGGCAATTCCATAGAGCAACAAAGAAGGTTATATCCCATTATGACGTAGATTGTTAAGAAAGAGATAATCTAATGGCTTGAAGATGGGATCATTTAACCTATTTTATATAGTGATTGGGTAAGCCATGTCCAATGTGTACCTGGATGACTTTTAGTTTTGGTGAATCATATTTATAATGTTTGTCTAACCTAGAAAAAGTTTTGGAAAGGTGTGAAGAAACCAATTGATCCTGATTTGGGAGAAATTCCATTTTATGGTGCAAGAAGGGGATTTCTAAGATATACAGTGTATATGAAAGACATTCAAGTAGATAGAGAAATGATTGAAGTAATTGAAAAACTCCCTGCCCCCACTTCAATAAATAGCATTAGAAGTTTTCTTGGACATGCTGGACTTTATATGAGGTTTATTCAAGATATTTCCAAAATATCAAAACCTTTATGCATGTTAGTAGAAAACAATAAAGCTTTTTAATTGAATGATGAGTATATACATGCTTTTATTGAACTGAAAAGGGCTCTAGTCTCAGCGCCTATCATTGTAGCACCTAATTGGGAGTTACCTTTTGAACTAATGTGTGGTACTAGTGACTATGCAATGGGAGCTATCTTGGGGAAAAAGAAAGGTAAAATTTTTCATTCTATCTACTATGCTAGTACGACATTAATAGATGCACAATTGAACTACACCACCACCACTGAAAATGAGCTTTTAGCTATTGTGTTTGCTTTTGACAAATTTAGGGCATACTTGTAGGCATTAAATGATTGTATGTACCGACCACTCTGCCATCAAGCATTTGATTTTTAAGAAAGATGAAAAGCCTAAGCTCATCAAGTGGATTTTGCTGCTCCAAGAATTTGATCTTCAGATCAAAGACATGGATGGTATAGAAAATCAAGTGGCAGACCATTTTCTAAGATTGGAAGTAGGGAACAATGCTACAACAGCTCCAGCCACTATAGAATCCTTTCAGATGAATAACTAATGGAAATATCAAAAGTAAAACCCCTTTGGTATCATGATATTGTGAATTACCTAGCAAGTGGAATGCTATCTTCTTAGCTCAATTCACAACAATTGAAAAAATTCTTTAAAAAAATCAAGGGTTACTACTGGGATGATCAAATCTTTAGAAGATGTATCCCAGAAGAGGAAATCCAAAGCATATTGCAACAATGCCACTATTCTTCCTATGGAAGGGCATCTTTTAGGATTAATGACAACATCCAAAGTGTTTTAATTTGGCTATCATTGGCCTTCAATTTTCAAAGATGCGCATGAAGTGAAAAAAAGCTATAACATATGTCAGAGGACTGGGAACATATCCCTGAGGTAAGAGAAGCCCCTCATCAACATCCTGGAGGTTAAACGTTTCGATGTATGAGGGATAGACTTCATGGAGCCATTCCCATCTTCCTTTGGAAATCTGTCCATCCTAGTGGCTATAGATTATGTATCCAAGTCGGTAAAAGTTTTTACATCGGAAACAAATGATACTACGGTAGTGGTCAAATTCATCCAGAAGAACATTTTCACAAGATTCGAGACCCCTAGAGCCATTTAATTGACGAAGTAATATATTTTTGTAATAGGATTTTTGAAGGACTCTTGAGTAAGTATGGGGTGGAATATAAATTTACTACATCATACCATCTACAGACAAGTGGATCTATCTAATAGAGAGATAAAAAGAATATTGGAAAAGGTTGTCAACCCCAGAAGAAAGGATTGGTCTCTTAGGCTTGATGATGCACTATGGATTTATAGAATACTCTTCAAGACTCCTTTAGGAATGTATCCTTATAGGTTAATCTTTGTCAAGGCATGCCACTTACCATTGGAGCTATAACACAAATCATTTTGGGCTGTTAAAAAGTTGAATTTGGACTTACAAGCCGTTGGAGAAAATAGAGACTTGCAATTGAATGAACTGGATGAATTCCGATTATTTTATATGAGAATGCAAGGCTCTTTAAGGAGAAGAACAAGAGTGGCATGATAAAAGAATTATAGACTAAGAGTAGAAGCCAGGAGCTCAAGTTTGCTAATCAAAGTGCACCCATATGGAAGCAATGATATGTTGGATGAAAAGACTGTGAGAGAATTTAACATTAATGGGCAGATGGTGAAACAATATTGGAGCAATGAGGTGGAAAGGATAAAAACCTCAGCCTAACTCAAGGACCCATGGAGAACAAGCCCAAGATTGGCTAAAGACTTAAAATCAAGCGCTTATGGGAGGCAGCCCAAGAAGATCTTGTTTTTAATTCATTTCCATTTTAGTTAATTTTTAATTTTATTGATTTTTATTTAATTCAAACTAGAATATCTCATGTTTAACTCTCTTTTTTCCCCTCATTGATATATAATATTTCTCATTTAATGGAAATATCCTCATTTAATTGCAACATTTTAGCTGACGAAAATTTTGCGAGATTTGTTTCGCAAGAAGGAACAATAGGGGGCTCCACCGAAAGGACAACTGTTTTATGGGAAAATGCATATTTAGAATTATTTTTTATATCACCATAAAAGGAAAGTCACAACAAGCGCATTCCATCTTAGCCAAAAATATCTCATAATATTTGAGCTTAAATTAATCAATCATTGAAAATTCATAAAATTTGAATTTTCCCTCGCGAAGCATCCTCGTTTTGAAATATTTAACCTGAATCAGCGGTGGAGGTAGCACATGGCCCGATGGAGACAAGTTGCGTAGGATTTAAATTCAAAAGCCCCTTACCACCCCCTAACATGCAACCTCTTCTTAGTCCAAAAGCTTTTCCCTTTATTCCTCCATTCGAAGCTCCCTGCTTTGTTTCAATACCCTAAAAATTCATTTATGTCCTCTTGAGAGTTTCCCTTCCATTTCATAATTACAAAAGAAACAAGAAAGATGAAAACAAAAAGTCAACCGAAAAAGTTTACAGTCACCGAAAAGTTTGTGAGGAAGATGCTGAAAAAAGGTATGAAGAAGAAATTCGTGTGAAGAAGTTCCTCGAAGAGAAAGGCTTCATGATAGAGCTCATTCCTTCTTTTGGGCTCCCCATAGACATCACGACCATTATTACACAAAGAATCTAGAGAAGATTATATGCGCATTTAGATAGTGCAGTAGTTCCTCTGGTAAGGGAATTTTACACTAATTTGCTTAGTCCTGAGCAAATTGTTGTATCACTACGAGGTACTCTTGTTTCTTTCTCTACTGAAGCTATAAATTTTATATTTGATTTGGATGACTTGGATGATGACTAATATGCTCTGCAAAAGAGGTATCCGAGGTAAAGTTATCCTAAAAGAATGAACTAATCCTGGTACTTAGTTACATGTCTTAGGTTATCTCTTAAGCCTAGGGCCAAAGTCTGGTATCATTTTATTCGCACTACTATTATGCCCACAACACACATTCAAATTGTTACCCAAGAGAGATTGATTCTGTTGCATGCTTTATTGTCTGAAAATCCATTAATGTCGGCCTTATCATTTTTAGAGAGATTTGAGTATGTGCTGGCAAGAAAATTGGATGTCTATTTTCCCTTGTTTAATTATGAAAACGTGTTATGTTAATCATGTTCCTTTTGTTAGCGATGAAGACAATTGATAATTCGTGGGCAACTAACCTGACTCCTATAGTAAGATTTGCCTCAGAAAAAAGGTAAGGACCCATGGAGCCCTCTTTTTCCAAGAAAGCTAAGAAATAGAAGAGGCTAGTGGATACCACTGACCTTGCTCAAATATTAAAGAAACTCAATGACAAGCTTGCTCAACATTAAGCCCTTCAAATGAAAACTTAGAATTTGTTGTTGCAGATGGAGCACCAAAACCAAACATATTGGGAATTTGTTTAAGTTGTGTACCCCCAACCTAGAAAAATGGTCTTCAAATAAGGAAGATTCCCCTAAAACTGTCAAATCTAAAGGGAAATCTTTTGAAAAGAAGAAAGAAATAACAAAGACTAAATCTAGTGTCAGTACGAAGTAGAAACTCAAATCTGCTGACAAGGAGAAATCAACAATCAAAATTCAAGAGGAGATTCAAGATGTACATAAATAATTATCTGACCTCAAAGCCGCCTCTAATAAGAGAGGAGGGCTTAGGAGTTCCTCAAACTAGTGAACGCTATTGGACTTCTGCACCAAACTGCATCAGTATCAAGGGATTACCTCTCTAGCCCCTTTCTTTTTATTTCTTGCTATTTTTGTTTAAATTCTTGTTTTGATGAATTGTATTTGGAATGATTGGACATTTTAATTTCTGATTATGTTTAGTTGATTTTATTGTTTCTTATTTGCAATGAGGACACTGCAATTGTCAAGTTTGGGGGTGAGGGCCTATGCCCTTTTATCTATAGTCATTTAGTTATTTTCTTTTGATGATTTTTGGGTGCTTATTTTTTTAATCTAGGACGGTTGATAGTCTGCTCAACTATAAAAACGAGGAGAAGAAAAATGATGAAAATGTTAAGTTATTCTCAAATAATGCTGAAATTGGGAGTGTATAGCCTTGTTCCCTTTTCCTTTTGCACTTAGAAATTGAGTTAGTTATTTTAGGAGGTTTAGGAAATTTTAAACCTAAGTAAGACTTAGTGCTCATTCTGTCACCTAGAACTTCTAGAAGGCAGTACTGTAGCAAATCATCTTGGAAAAATATTCAAGTGAGGGGGGGATTTCCTTTAGTATTTTTTTTAACATTACTACTCTATTGGACATAAAAAAAATAACATGAATGGAAGGAGAAGAGAAAATTTTAGAATGGCTCCTCTGTCTTAGGCTGTTGAGTGACCGAGTGTCTTCACCATAAGTGTTGACCATTCACGTAAAAAAGTAGCCAGAGCATGCCTACTAAAACAAAAGTAGAAATAAAAAGAAAGTTAGCAGCCTTGATTGTTATATTCTTGAGTAACCAGGTATCTTCACCATTAGTGTTCACTATTCATGAAAAAAGGAGAAAAATAAGTCTATAGAATAAAAAAGAATGCAGCTAAGTGCTTAAATTTTCTTTGTGATCTTCATGAATGTAATTGCTTTCACCCTTTGATTAGTAAGCTTCATGTTACTTACAGTTTTTTTGTTGAAGTAAGTTGTCTAGATTGAGTGCACAAATTAAGTCTAGGACCTCTGTTTAAAGTAGCCAAAGAATATCGAGAAAGTAACTCTAATTTATAGCACACACTCATTGATAATATATACTGATTATGATTTACATTTTCATTGATCAAAATAACATGATTTCTAGTGAAGAAGCCTGAAGGCTAACACGCTCGCTAAAGAATAGCTGTAGTTGTATCTATAATATATAGGATCATAAGGCTTCTTGCTTTCCAAGCTTTCCGAAAATGCATAACTAGTCCATTTTTTGAGTTTCGAGTGGGAGAGCTACAATGAGCAACGGGGAAGATGCGGTAGGACGTCGTAACGCGGTCAACAATTACCGCAAGAAACTCCTCCAACATAAAGAGCTCGAATCTAGAGTCCGATCAGGTCGGTCTATTGAACAACCATCTTGGAAACCCTAAATTTTATTACTGTTTTTACCTCAGACATTTCTTTGAAATAATTTGGACCTTTCAGTGGCCCTTGATTTATGAAGACTTGGAAATACAATGGTTTTCGGTTTCCTTCCTAGTAGGAGTTCGTAGTGTAAAACCCTAAAGTTTTTTGTTAATAGATTTGACGTTTTGGAAATTTGAAGTTATCTTTTCGTAAGTGTGTGAATGGAAACCTGGGATATACGTTATTCAGTTGATAATATATCAAATTTTCTCCTAGGTTCAGGGGTTAGTGGAATTTGAAATTCCATGAATTCAAATATTAAATTGTCACGAGATGTATCTGATGTTGTTAAGTTGTAGAAAGTTGATACTGTAAGCATTAATTACTGAAACTATGTTGATGGAAAACTTCCAACAGCTCATTCACGAAACTGTACATTGGATATGCTTCCTTATGCTTACACATGAAAGTGCGGATTGCTTTGTATATGTTTTGGACTACTTGCAATGAACTAGCTAGGCTACATTTATATGGTTCTGGTTCTCTTTTAGCTAGTCACGTTGGGTTTGATTTCCAAATTTGCAGTGAGGGAGAATTTTCAAGCTTTGATGAAGGAATTTAACAAGACATAAGATGATTTGAAGTCTCTTCAAAGTGTCGGACAGATCATAGGAGAAGTACTCAGGCCACTTGACAATGAACGCTGTAATTTTACTTTACAATTTTTCCTTTGCGTGAGATTTCCGTAATATTGAGTTGTTGGGTTTCACCTTTTTTTACTCTCCAAGGCATGGAGTGTTCATTCAATTGTTTGGGTATTAAGTTTCACTATCTTATCTTGGGTTAAGAATTTGCAAGAATTTTCTAAAATTTTCTATTCGCAGAGTGATTGTTAAAGCAAGTAGTGGTTCAAGGTATGTGGTTTGTGTGAAGTTCTGAAATGGGATGGATGGATAAATTTTTGAAATGTATGAATTTTAAGCCAATATGTCACGCAGTTTTATTGATACGCGATCTGAATATTTTTTTTATGCTGGTTATTAAAAGATGACGGTTCTTCGATTCACTGTCGTAAAGAATTGTATATATGATGACAATTATAATGTTATTACCGATGGTGCAACAAAGAATCTTCGTAAAAATTGATACTTTTACGACACTATATAAATTTTAATGACGGTGTGTATGTCTACCGTCGTAAAAGATATTTCATTTTTACGACACCATTATAGACGACGGGCGTTGATCCGTCTACAAAATGACCATGAAGTCATCTTGTAGACTTCTTGTAGGCATATTTTCAAGATCATCTTACACTGAATAATTTGGGAATTCAAGATCATATAGTGTAAAAAAATAACCAAGTAAAGTATAAAAAATAACCAAGTATATCCCAAAATTAAATTTTTACATATCGATGAATTAATAAGTCAACTGTCATTCTTCGGTGAAAGTCTAGAATTCACTTTTGAGTTATATCTGTTAAAACACAATTAAATGAGTTTGACTTCAACAAACTTGAAGGTGAATACCCCATAATCACCACTACAAACACAAGAAATGTCAAAACACAATGAAATAATGTGTATGACATTATCAGTCTATAATGGATATTGAGTGTATTTTTTACTTACCCATTTTCTTGTTGATTAACTTTGATGATCTCACATGTCCATGTTTCTTTTATGGTTTGAACATGCCTCGAACCATAAAAGTTCATGGAATGAAGAAAATGAGGGTTACCTTCATGTATGTGTTCATCATTTGTGGATACATGAATCGTTGATGTGCCGTGTTCAAAGAGTTGAAAATTCAAATAACTTGGGCATTCAAAACCAGCTTCAATACTATCCAAAGACTATTATTCATATTCATTGGAAAACACAATCTACAAAAATTGATAGACAAGAAAAAATATTGTTCTTTTATAAGTAAAAAAAAGGGTTTACTTGTTTGTATTACAAGACATACATTATCAGATAAGCCCAGTCCCTACCAAAATTTGATTGCAAGCCAAGGACGTGGTAACATAAATCATCGTTAAATTTGAAGTCAACACCCGCTGGATCTTTCTCAAATGCTTCCATTTGGGAAAACATGTTTCCCTTTAATGTAGGAAACATTGTTATTCAAGACGTTAAATTATCTTGAAGTCTATAAAATGACCATGAATACCTCCCACTACTTCTTTCCCACTACCCAAGCATGCTTCACCTCCTTGTGAAGGTCCGAGAACTCACCCTTCATATCATTACCGTCAAATGTAGTAGAGTTATTGAAAACCAAGATGGAGACTTTCATGAACACATCCACCTCTTTGGCGTCCAATAAAGTGATTTTTGAAAAACGCAAAATGGATCATTTGAGGGTCGATTTAGGGTGTGTTTATCATCCAAATCCTCTGTTCTTTTGAGTAAAAACAATCTGATGAACGTTGCTGATAAACCCAAATGAGTTTTTAGTCCTACTACGATTTGGGCATACAATGATAATCGACTATCGACTTCTGTGACAGTTTAAGAAAAGCTATCACTAAATGAATTGCCATTATATATATTCCCCTAGAAACCATAATGGTTCCATTTTCCTCCTTAAATCACGCAAGTCCTCTGTCTCTCTCTCTCTCTCTCTCTCTCTCTCTCTCTCTCTATCTATCTATGAAGTTATGAAGTTCGCTTTTTCCCCCTCTCTCCGTTGTTCACCTTCTCACTCTCTCTCTCTATGGATTTCCTCAAGCTTCCATGGAACTGAGGTAGACACGGTTGGGGCACGTGGAAAGGGAGGTCTTAAGCCCGTTTGGGTCATTTTTGTTTTCAAAGTGTTTGCCTCCAACGAACAAGCGCGCATCATTCCGGGCTCTCAGTTACTCAACTTTTCTTACTTCTGTTTACTCTTTCTTGCTTTGATTCTTCATTTTAATTATGATCTTCTACTCTTAGTTTTCTATTACCAGTGATAGAATCTGATGCTTGATAGTATTTCAGAGGTTTCATTGCGCCAACTTTTTAAGATGCTCATAGATAGAAGTAAAGAAAACTAGGAAGTCTTCTCTAGTGGGTATAATTATTTTACTTTTTATGAGTTTTCAGCATGTGGTTTTTCTGATTTCATGTCTCTTTTGGATTATCTCATACTGTTCAACAATGGGTGTGCTGATTTTTGTAATGAATCGTCATTTGGTTTTGCTTTTGGAAGTTCTTTTATTCTTTTTGTTGTTTCTTGTGTGACTTAAAGTATAAAGAACCTGGATCCCTTTTCAATGCTGAGAATTAATTTTTAGTATTGATGTTGAGATTAATACGACCGTAGGATATGACCAGATTAGTCCAAGCCATTAGTTTATTTTTAATTTTAATTTCCTTTGAAACCGGCAGATTAGGTTCCCATCTTCTTCATCTTTTTCACTTTTCCCTTCCCCTTCGCCTTCAACCAACGTAGGGAATCTGAAGATCAATCTATCCTCCAACGCGAACGACCAATTTCTTCCTCATCTAGGAGAAATATGAGAAGCTTCATCATTGGTGCTCTCCCTCTCTCTGCTATGGTTGTTCGTCCCTTTTTCCCAACAATGATCCCCATTCCGTTGTGCGTTCATCAGCTCTAGTAGGCCTGGGTTTTTTCGTTAATGGTGGTGGTGGTGGTCCAGGTGAAGCGATTTATGGCTTAGCCCTAACGATAAAGGAGCCACGACCTTTGAACTGAGAAAGTACCAAGGTACTTGAGCTAATTCCGATCTACAGCTTGAGAGAATTATTATTGTATACTACATTGAAGAAAGTGGTGGGAGGTTTGTTCCTCGTGCTTTTCTCATGGATCTTGATCCAAGTACCATGGATAGTCTCAGATCTGGTCCTTATGGTCAGATCTTTAGGCCTAATAATTTTGTTTCTATCTAGCCTGGTGTCGGAAAAAACTAGGCTAAAGGGCATTACACCTAAGGTATTTGTGATTGCTTACAAGGTATTTGTTAAATTTCCTCTGCCGAAGTTTAGATTGACTTATGTGATTGTGTAATCTTTATGATGTGGTTTTGACTTACAGGTTTACTAGTTTTTCATTCACTCTTAGGAGCATCCAGATCTTGTATGGATATGCTTTTGATTTTTTTTTTGTCTTATTTGCTTTATTTTTGTATGTTTTGCTTTCATTTTTGGGCTATGCTTTGTTTTTGCATGTTTTGCTTTGTTTTGGTATATTTTACTTTGATTTTTGTTTATGCAAATCTCTGTAAATGTATTTTTAGTCTTATATTACAAGGAAAATGAGGTTGGATGAGATATGTCTCGAAAGGTTCCAGCAATACAACTGAACCTTTATACAGTCATGGTTATTACTAAGTACATTGGTATGAGCATCTAGTTACTAAATACTGATTTCAGATCGTTAATGTAATTATCATGTAAACTATAAGATGATTACAGAGACATCTTGTCACCATCATGTAGACTACAAGAAGGGTTCACGATCATAGCCTACTTGTCATATAGACTAGAAGATGATTAAACGTACATTTTGTAACTATCATGTAGATTACAAGAAGGGTTCGCTTGAAAAAATTTCAAGTACTCCAACAAAATACACATTTTTTTCTTCTTAAATACCAATTTTGTCTCATCAAACATTTTTTTTTCAATTCTTCCAATGAAATATCTATTTTTTTTACCTAAATACCGATTTTTAGTCATTGAAATTATTTTCAAGTCCTCCAACGAAACACCTATTTTTTCTCCTAAAATACTCATTTTTTCTCATCGAAATATTTTTCAAGCCTTCCAATGAAATATCTATTTTTCACCTAAATACCCATTTTTTATCATGAAAGTTTTTTTATCAAGGAAAGTGAAGAAAATAGAGGCGGCGAAAAAAAGAGAATGAATATCGAGTTAAAGAGGTAGCCATTAATGGATGTTCATTGTTTTTATTTTAGATATAGAGGAAAGAGAGGGAGAGAGAGTAGGTGAAAAAAGAGAGTGAAGAAGGGTAGAAGAATGATTTGACATTTGATTTGATGAGTGTAAGAAGGGTATAAGGGGAAGAAGGAAAGAAAATTTCAGGAAAAGATGAACCAGGGGTCGAGTTCAACAAAAATTAGATTTGGGGCTGTTTTAGTAAAATAAGTAAAACAGGGGTCTAGTTTGGTAAAAACCATTTGAGCTTCAGTTAGATTCTTTTCCTTTCATTTTCATATTTCATTTGTTTTCATAAGATGCTAATCAACTCTTATTCTCGATTAGTCATGAACTGATTACCCGAAGATTACATCATTTTCCTTCTCGATTATTAATTTTTGTGCATCCATTTTTTACCATCTCGTTAATTATTTCTGATTTTGTTCTTCTTACTTTGCCTTCTTTTTGGTTTCTGAGAAAATGTGGTATAATAAATTAATGTGAAGCTTTGGTATATAAATTAATGGAACTAGAAACATTAACTCAACTGTAACTAACCTCTCAATTGAGGTTATCCTATTAGCTTTGACTAGTTCAAGACTCAACGAGGCAACATATTAAAGTATGTAGAATTTCACATTAGGGTTTTACACTACGAACTATTGTTTTACACTACGAACTATTTCACATTATTATTTTGAATTATTGTTGAATAATTTATATATAAATATCTAGAATTTCACATTCATTAATGTGACTATGATCTTGTATAAGAGCGAGAGAATTAAAATCATAGATAATGAATAAAATAGACCGTAACATATTAAAGTATGTAATTTTTAATGATTGTTTGCTAATACGGCTCACTGAGCATTATGAATGCATGAGATTATATTGGACTACCACATGTCAATCACTGATTTTGAATCAGAGATTGACATAGACTATTGTAGTGCTACGTGGCACACTATAGTGTCTCACGGCACTACAGTGGTGCCGTGAGACATTGTAGCTCTTCACGGTACACTGCAGTGCTATATGGCATTGCAGTGTTGCTTAATTGTAACGGGTCCCATTGTAATGATACATTTATAATTAATTTATTAATTTGTGTAAATCCTAAAAAATCTGATGAGCCTTGACCTAGAAGATATATATTGATATTATTTTATTGGCCTCAATGCTGCAACTACAATCAGTGTGCGATTGTGTGATTAAAGGTTAATAAAAAACTCTGTGAGTTTTCCTAATTCTATTAGAGTTTTTTCTCACATATAGTCCTTCTTCAAAATCTCTAGATCTCATGTGTTGAGTACATCTAAAGACAAAATGGTGTTTTTAATTTATTCTACGTGCCCACACACGTCCTAGTGTTTTGAGGATTTGCTTGGCAGATCTTGGTGTGGATCTCGCAGTCTATTGTTCGTGAGATTATAAGATCGTTGTTTGCAAGGACACTTGACAGACTACAAGTGGTATAATTCATATCTTTGTATGTATTAGATTTAATATATAGATATATAATGGATTTGTTAAGTGTTTTCAATTAAAATGTTTTTAGCTTTGGGATCTGCGATGATGCGATCATTTATCGTTTTAAATTTCTTTTTAAAATACCACCACACCTTCTGCCGCGCGTCGCCACAGATTTCAACAATTGGTATCATAGTGGTTTTTATATATGTATACATTAAATGTTGTGTGAGTTTCTTGCATTATTCATTATATATGTTTATATATATGAATTAATGAATGGTTATGTTTTTTGAATGCATGCATGATGATGAATCGATAATTGTATGGTGACCTTTGGGTTAGGCTTTGTTCTTTATTTTTCTTTAGATCTTGTGTAAGCAGATTAAGGTGTAGGAATTTTTGTATTTTTTATTTAATATCTCTTGATATTAAAATTTCATACGCGAGAAGACGAAGAACGCACAAGACGAACGAGGCAAAGAAAAGAGAAATAGGAATATTTGGTGGCAGTGGCCCCGAAGGCAGCACCACCGTGAGGGACGCTGGATGTTGGACTAAAAGTGGAGGTACGGCGGCGGCGGCAGCCGTGTTGCGCTATCCCTACGATACTTTGCAAAAACTATAATCCTATCATTTATCTTTTAAATTTAGAATTATTTAAATTTTTGAAATTTAAAAGGATAGTTATCCATTTTAATTTTTTGAAATTAATCAATTGATTGAGTTTAACCCAATTTGACGAGTAATCAAACTATTTTTTGACTAATCAAATTCATTAATTTTAAAAGATAATTAATGAGATTATTTAATTAGAAAAAATAGTTTATCCTAATTAAAAGGGTTTTTATCAAAGCTTAAAGATTATGAAGATGGTTCATTGGTGAGGAATGAGCTATTTTTGAAATATGTATTCTTATACTCTTCTTTGTAATTATTTTTATTTTTCAAAGATTGTAATTTAGAAATACGCATAGTTACTCGGTTCATCATTCACTTATTTATTCATTTATTGTGTTTATTTAAATAAATACATTGATTTTATTGATAATATGACCATGCATTTGTCCATCACATGCCATAAATAAAACTCCACACAGATTTATTTAATCATGTATCTCATCAGAGAAATATGATTGATTAGGACTCTCCTAATATGTTTATATGAATAACTTTTGGAAAACAATTGTATGTAAACTGCTAATTTTAAATTATTTAACTTGGTAATCAGATCACTCTAAAGGCCTTAATAACTTTTAGGATAACCAATTTTATTAAGTTTGATGAACGTAAATTAGTTTTTTTAAGTTCACCTAATTTTGACTTAGGCTCTTTAGAATGTTAAATGAACTTAGACCAATAAGATTGGATTAATAATTAATTTTACATTCATATGGTATTTTAACTACTAATTAATTTGGAATGAATTGATTAGTTAAATAGAAATAGATTAATTACAAAATAGTGAGTGAGAGAAGATTGACATGTCAATATAATCTATGATCTTCATTATTAGTATAACACCGTGAGAGACAGAGAAGGCCTCGAGATGGCTTCATTTTCATCCTCCTAAGAAATATTTCGAACTGTATCAATATCAATGTTGGATTTCTTAAGAAGATAGGACTAAGTGAGTAGTTTAGACTTGACTAATCCTAAGGTGGTATATTCAAAATCAAGTCAGGGAATCTGAAATAATGAGTTACACTCACAAAGTCACAATTAAGTTTTGAGTGGATAATTGTGATTCGACCAAATTAGCGATACCATATTGTTAAAAGAGAAAATATGAGATATTTTGAGTTTTAATAAATAAGGATGATAGTGTCTTATATAGACAATTTAAAATTAATCTGACCTACCCTAAGATGGCACATTAATTATTAGGTTGTCTTATCGTGTATTAGTAATTGTTAAATTTATTTGTTTGATATGTTACATTCATACATCACCTTTACTTTCAAAATTTTTTTATATTTAATTCAATCATATTGAATGATGTATATTTTATTTTTCAGTTATTATTATATCTACCATGCGCTACTCCATTCCTGCTTTTCTTGCACTAAAAAACTTAATAGTGATAACTTTATAAGATGGAAATCAAATTCAAGTTTGATGCTAATGTGTGAGAACCACAAGTTTGTCCCTGCTAAGTAATGTTCTGAAAAGCTCATTGACGATGCCCCAAAAAATGTTTAGGACAAATATGGTTCTTGGATCATAGATTCAGGGGCTACCATTGATGTTATGAACAAGTTACAATTCAATAAAACTCCATTTTTGAATGAACTGCAAAATTTTAGGTCACTTAACAAGATTATGACCAAAGAGGAAGATGCAAATGTTCCTGAGCGAAAGCCTTCTTCCATTGTTTTTAATAGTAACAAAAGAAAGAAGAACAATGGAAAGGACAAAAGTAAGAATAAAAAATGAAAGAAAGCCAAAAATTCACCTAAAGGACAATAAGAACAAGAAAGACAACAACTCTTAAAAGAAAGATCCAAGGGAAAATGTTTACATTGTGGAGTTGAAAGTCGATGGAAGAGAAATTATTACAAGTATCTCTCCAAGTTGAAAAAGAAATATGCTTGATTTGTCAAGGGAGATGGCTGATGGCGAGGTGATAATGAGAGTTGGCAAGGTGCGATCATGTTAGCAAAAGAATTGGGGATAGTCCGTTTAAGCTTTAGAAATAATTTTCTTGTTTTCAACATTGTTTATTTTATTCCTAGTTTTTCAAGAAATTTGATTTCTTTATCGTCATTGCATGAACTTTGACATTTGTTTTTTTAATAATCAGTTTAATATTTTGAAGAATGGATTCAATATTTGTCTTGCAAAAGTTTCGAACGGAATGTATAAGCTTAAATCAACCGAACGTGCATTAAAAATTTCAGAATTGTTTAAAGTAGCAAACCCTAAAAGTAACAAATGACAAAGTGTTTCTCATGATGATGACACGTATCTATGACATCTTAAGTTGTGACATATTAATCTAGATAGATTAAATCGGTTAATAATGCATGGTGATTTGAGAGAACTAAAAGTTATGACTCTTCCAGTTTATGAATCTTGTCTAGAGGGCAAAATGAACAAGAGACCTTTGTCTGGAAATGGCCAAAGAGCCAAAGAAACTCTTGGGCTAGCGCATAGTGATGTCTGTGGACCGATCAACGTACAAGCTAGAGTTGTGTATGAGTATTTTTTCACATTTATTGACGATTACTCTAGATATAGTTATACTTACCTAATGCATAGAAAATCTGAAACTTTTGAAAAACTTAAAGACTTCAAAGCCGAAACTGAAAAGTAATTAGGTAAATCTTTGAAAATACTTTGCTCAGATTAAGGTGGTGAATACTTGAATTTAAAATTCAAGAATTACCTGCTGGAGTATGGCATTATATCTCAACTCAAAGCACCTGGAACGTCATAACAAAATGGTTTTTTAGAAAGGCAAAATCGAATCCTATCGGATATGGTTAAGTCGATATTAAGGTACTCATCACTGTCACTCACATTCTAAGGATATGCACTTCAAACGACCACCTACATTTTGAATGTAATGTGTTATAAGTCTGTAAGCAGGATACTTTTAGAGTTATGGAATGGCTCCAAACCTACTTTGCATCATTTCGTGTATGGGGGTGTCAAACTCAAAATCTTAGACCCAAGACTGAAAAGTTAGACTCAAGGTCTGAAGTGTGTATATTTGTTAGCTATGCTCTAGAAACAAGAGGTGTGTACTTTTATAGTCATAAGGATCAAAAGATGTTTGTATCGACAAATGCCACTTTCATTGAACACGACTATATAGAAAACTATAAATCTTGGAACAAAGTAGTTCTCAAAGAATTAGCATCCGATGAGATGAGACCACCTTCATTATTAACTGATAAACGACAAACCACAGAAAACCACTGTTCTTGTTCAGGAAACCTCGGTGCAACATCATAGTGGAGGGTTGTAAGATAACCTATTCACTATAAGCTAGAGGCACATGTCCTAGTGTGTGACACTGATAATGATGATCAATTAAAATTTAAAGAGACGATGGAAGCTCCTTAAAAGTAGAAATGACAAGATGCCATGAATGAGAAATGGAATCGTTGTATTCTATTTCTGTTTTGGAACTTGTAGATCCACCTGAAGATGTCAGACCCATTGGATGTAAATGGATCTTCAAGAAGAAAAGAAGTGCAAATGGGAATGTAGAGACTTTCAAAGGCATGGCTGGTATCCAAAGGCTATACACAAAGGGAATGAGTCGATTATGAAGAGACATTCTCTCCTATTGGCATGTTTCAATACATCCACAACCTTTTATCCATAGTCGCTAGTTTAGACTATGAAATATGGCAAACGAATGTTAAGGTAACTTTTCTGAATGGCTCTCTTGAAGAAAGCATCTATATGATGCAACCAGAAGGGTTCGTAAAAAAGGGGCAAAATCAGAAAGTATGTAAGTTGCTTATATCCATTTATTAATTGAAGCAAGCATCAAGATCTTGGAATCTTACTTTTGATGAAATTATTAAATCATATGACTTCGAGTAAAATGTTGACAAAGCTTGTGTTTATAAATACATCAAAGATAAGATAGTGGTTTTCTTAGCTCTTTATATAAATAAGATAGTGATTTTCTTAGTTCTTTATATAGACCATATTCTACTCATTGGGAATGATGTAGAAACTTTGTCAAAAGTAAAGAAGTGGTTAGTTGAAAAAATTCAAATGAAAGATTTGAGAGAGACGAGCTATGTTCTAGGCATCCAAATCCTAAGAGATCGAAAGAACGAGCTCTTGACATTTTCTCAGACATCTTATATTGATAAGGTAGTGGAGAGATTTTCTATGAACTTTTTTAAGAAAGGTCAACTACCAAACAAACATTGAATTGTACTTTCCAAGGAGCAGTGTCCTAAGACACCTCAGAGGAAGAGGATATGAGAAAGGTTCCTTATGCTTCTGTTGTTGGCAGTTTCATGTATGCAATGTTGTGTGCTAGACCACAAATCTTTTATGCAGTAGGAATTGCTAGTTGTTATCAATCACATCATTATTTAGAACATTGGATTGAAGTAAAGCACATTATCAAGTATCTTCGGCGAACGAGAAATTATATGCTTGTTTATTCAGGTCGAGACCTAAACCCCACTGGATATATTGATTCTGATTTTCAATCAGATAGGGACAATTGAAAGTCAACGTCTGGATTAGTATTCACCCTAGGTGGATGAGCTATAGTATAGAGAATCACTAAACAATCCAGTATTGTAGATTCCACTATGGAAGCCAAATAGCAAACACAAGCAGAGTATGTCAGACCTTGCAAATAGAACAAGTATTGTACAAAGTAATAAGAAGACAACTAAAAGATAAGACTATTGAACTAAACACTTCTTCACATAATTAAAAACAAAGAGAAACAAATACAGAAGCGTAGTGAGAAAAATACTCTTCTTAATAACACGCAACAAACACAAATTTAAGACTAAACCAAATAACCCACCGATAAAGATATAATATGCAACATATAAAAACAAATTAGATTATTTTAACGAGGAAAAAAATACTGATTTTACCTCGATATACAAAAACAGACATATTCATGATAGAAACAAACTATATTATGCATTCGCAAACATCACAATAAACATATAATTTATTTCCAAAACCAAGTAAGTTTAAACTATTATCTTCTTTAATTATTCTAAGTCATTTGTCATGCTTTTCATTCAATTTGTCGTCCAAAGACAAGTTCCTATTGTCGTAATATGAACAATCAAACACGTACACCGCTCAACCAAATGACAAGAAACAAACATCTGTAATTCGATCAATATTAGACACGGATAATGCATCAAATTCAGAAAATCAATAACGAAAACAAAACAGAAATACAACACTCAAATACACAAAACAAAACAGAAAAATAAAGATTCAATTCCAAAAACTTTGAAAAAATCCCCAGATTAGAAATCGAAAACCCTAACTCAGAGAAATACATACCATAAACCAACTCAGGCAAAGAAAAAGCAGGATGAGAAAGCGATGGAAACCACCACCAACAACTTACCGTCGCAAAAGAACCAACTCAGGCAGAGAAAACCCTACGCCAAGGATAGCACAAAACTGAAAATCAAATGAAAAACAAAACAGATAATCAATAATTCAACCATAAGAAGAAGCACATAAAACCATGAAATGTAAATACAATAAATCTTCAGAGCCAAACCTACATATAAGGTGATGAAGCATAGATCAAAAAAAAAAAGTAAAGACCAAGACTGAAAAAACCCCAGACCGTGCACTGAACACTGAAAAAATTCTACATACCTTTAAACCAAAAGTAAGCAATCACAAAAAATAGGACGAACAAATATAAAGAGTAAAAAACAACAAAGGAACTATTTTAAAAGTCATATGAACATCAACTTAACACTGATCAGTCAGAAAATTCTAATTCACCTTACAAACCAAAAATAATCAATCGTAAAAGTTGGAAGAACAAAAACATAGCAGAAGGAAAATTGGGAGCTAGATAACACGTGAATGTCTAATTTATAGACGTACATATGAAAAACAAGCAAACTGCACCGATTTAGATAGGAAAAAAAAACTGATTGTTGAGAAGATATACTTGGAATATAATGCAAGTCTATCCTAAACCCGAACAAAGGGGTAATCAAAACAAACTACACCCAACTTAATTCTTATTCAACTCACAACGAACACCTTCGAGATAAGAAAATGCAACCACGCTCAAACAACTTCCAGAAAAACCAACCGCGCTCAAAATCTGAAGCATAAGAAATTTCACCAATCAATATCCATAATCTATAAATTAAAGCAGAAAAGAAATCTTTAAAATAAAAACTAACAAACAATTGAAGGTCAAATCTTATGTTATTATCAAAAATTAAGTTTTTTAGCCATAACAAATATATATAAAAGATAAATACACTAAAAAGTCAAGGCAAAAAAATGCAAAGCCAAATCACGTAAGCTAAAATATTACGAAAGAGCAACAAGCAAAACAAGGTTAGCTCAAAGAAAGAAGAAAACAACTGAAAGGAAATTGAGTTTTCTACAGGAGAATTGTTTAATTTATAGAAGTAGAAATTACAAAGGAAACAAAACACACCGAAACTTTAAACAGCCAAAAACCACCGAACAATCAACATATATCCTCATGATACACTTGATTTCTATCCTGAAACTGAACCCAAAAATCAAATAGTAGGCACCTAACAAAAAAAATAGATTACCAAATAAAATAGTACTATAATAAAATCTAAATCTACCCAGAAGCAGCAAAAATGTGAAGTAAATCTAAATCCCATCCTTACACACGCTAGCAAAGAAATCAAAGCATCGACACAGAGAAAAAGCAAAAAAAAATGAACAAAAAACAACCGAATAACAAAGATATATTTTGAAATAGTCAAATCTGATTACATCAACTGAGAAGCCACCAATCAATATACACGCACAAAAGAAGTAAAAATCTATCCCTAAATTGTAACAGAACAAACCAGTAATAAAACAAAGCCCAAAAGCTATAAAAACGGATAAGCCAAACAAATTGAAATAAAATCAAGCATATTTGATAAGTGGAAAACGAAAATCCAAGAAAACAAAATATAAAAAATAATTTACATATTTCAGCAGATACTCCATTTTCACAGAACAAAGCAAGGAGAAGAAAACAAAGGAACAAAAGAATAGAAGAAACAACAATAACTATAACAACATAAGAAACAGTAATAGAGAAGGAAAATCACGAGCACACTTATGTCTCTGCAAAAGATTCAGATCGAGAACACCAGCAAACCTCCTACGACCGATGACTCGAACATCCTAACAAAAGTGACACTAAAAAAAGCTAACAAAGGGAAGAACAATAGCAACAAAGCTCCATGAAGGCCATGGAAAATTGTTTATAAGACCAGGGCTCCAAAAAGTAAAAAGCGATAGTTGAAGGTAAAATCAAATGAGAAATCTGGGTTAAGAGAGAAATGAGTTGAGCATAATCCATCAGAAAGTTGTAAAATTCTAAGCTTGTTACTTTTTGTGGTCTCCAATAACTCAAGTATATTACAATCTTCATCCTCTTTACATAGTTATTACTCACTTCATCCTTAACTAAACCAAGATCTTTATATATTGCTCAATCTAGTATATTATGAAGGTATTATTTTATCACGGAAAACACAATAACATAGTTGATACCCTACTGTAGTGTGAGATTATGATTGATGCTGACACAAAATTAGACCATATTAATATGACATATACCTTCATATCCAGCTAAGATACATGAGTTGTCTTAGGCCTTAGAAACTTTCAAAATCTCTGCTCCACTGGCTAGCAAGTCATAATGCAAGTAACTGTGTACAACAGGCAAAACCAGTATTAGTCTAAGTTTAAAGCTACAAAAAAATTGATAGACCAGAAAATATTAATAGAATATCCATCTGTTTTCTCTCTAATGAATTATCAACTAATAACTCCTCAAACATTAATTCTCAAATAGTTATAATAAAATAGCAACCCACACTTTTATAAGAGTAAGAAAATAAAATGCAACCCACCGATAAACCATTGAAAGAAAAAACAAAAAACATTAAATCACCAGAAAAAGATTGACTAAAAAATAATTCAAGAAACACCCAAAATGCCACCACTAAACTGGTTACTAAGAAAAAACAAACAAAAACAAAACACCATACAAATCTATCCGGAAAAAAAGATGAAAAAAATCAAAAACCGATAGAAAAAACCAAATCACTGAATATCCTAACAAAAGCTAAATCTTAAAACTATAGAAACTTAGATTAAACACTCAGTAACAACAAAAATGAAAATGAAAAAATTAAAAAAGATTTTTAGAATCATGAAAAACCAACAAAAGAAAGAAAAAGATAGACAATAAGAACAAAGAACAAAATAAAAAGAAAAGAAGAGGAAGTAAAGACAGAGAGACATAAGAAAACGAAAGACGAAATTGAAGAAGAAAGAGGAGAAAGATGGACAAAGACAAAGAAAAAAGCACCATAAATTATGTAGAAGAGGAACAACAAATAGAGAGGAAGAAGCAGGAAAAATCACAAATCAAGATCGACAAAGTTGGTTGTGTCCGTTGACTATGACAGACTCTCCATCGAAAAAACCTGGGATCATTGTTGAATAGTACATAGCTTGGTATGGAGAAGCCCTCTAGTGGAAAGACCCTCCAGCCGGTGGCGAGATCGCCAAGAAGCTTGAAGAACCTCTCCCATGGCGCCCCACCCTGCGAGAGAGAAACCTCGAAACCCTCTCTCTCTCTCTCTCTTTACCATGTGATCGTTCAACTACCATTAAACCACAATCAACGACTCTGATTTAATCCCACCAACCAAACAAACGGCCTAGATTCAATCAGACTAACCCAAAAGTATTAAACACATCAATGGCTCAGATTGAAGCAATCCAATGGCCTGTAGGCAGTCAACATTTACCAAGAAGGAATTGCGTCCTATACCCCTCATTGGACCTGAAACTTACATCCCAACTACAACTACCAACGCACTTGTCAATTTGTGATTCAATTCACATTATATGGGTAATCCAGACATTTTGCATCCAAGCAAGTGGCTGGAAATTGGATACCAACAGCGAAATGACCCATAAAGCCCTCCTTCCATCTAAAATTACAATTTAATATCCATGCCACCAACTCATACAACTCATAATGTAAATTAACGCACATGAAGGGGCAAAATGGACATTTGACAGAAGCAAGCAGCTAGAAAACTCACTCTTTTATAAGAGTCAGAAAAGTGAAGGTACAAGTTTGAGCAATTTGTTTTCAATTTGATCTTAAATTATTTAGCTTAAATGATGAACGATCATTAAAGATGATGCTAATTCTTACATGCTGGGAGGACTTTTAGAAGAAAAATTGATAAGTGCAGCAAAACTTCCAAGTCTTACATAATGGCATCGTCGAACCGACAAACCGAACCGATTCGTGACTTCCAAATCGAACAATAAGTCACAGATCGGTTTGGTTCGGTTCATATGTATTTCACGGTTTGGTTCGGTTTGGTATTTATACTGAACTGAAGTTTCGATTAGGTTTGATTTTTTGCCAAAAGAATCGATCAAACTGAAATGTGCGCATCCCTATTTTTAGGTTCTACTGACTTATTTTTTTGTTTTTCTTTGTTGATTTTTTTATTTTTTAATAATATATTAGATTGTGTTAGATAATAAAGTTACTACGAAGACATCAATCTAGTTGAGATGTCCGGATGCATCTATTGATTTCTATCACCAACAGTCATATAAAAAAAAATTAGTCAGCCCGCAGGAAATCTTCATTGGTTCAAAACAATATCATCCTAATCCTTCCAAACCTTGTTCTCCTCACAACATCGCCTTAACTAGGATTAGGATTAGCGCCAGCTTAAAGCGAAATCAGCAAATTAATTAAGTGGAACAAATATTGACTTGTACTAAATAATAATCTTTTGCGAATGAGATGATATTATTTCATAACCATTTAAGTTGCTAGTAAAGCTATCTTAAGCTCGAACCAGCTAAAGAATTAGCAAATTCTAGAGTAGAGTGAGGGAGAGCTTCCTAGATCAGCAGATGATTCTTTATCCTTTGAGATCCTCGTTCGGGCAAAATAACAAGGGCTGGATACAAATACATATGTCGTCTTAACTCGGAAACTTCATAAAGCTTTGAAATCGTCTATTTCATTTTATTGCAGAAGAGGACGTTTATAAGTGTCCACAAATTCTGCAACCATTCTGAGCTTTCTCTCTTCTTGAGATTTACCCCAGACAACACCGTAAAACCCGACTGCAAGTATGGCAGCTCCAATCAAACTGTGAACAAACGAAAGCCAACCAGAATAGTTCAGTTTAATCTAAATTCACACATTTACATAGCTTCATAATCATATGGTTATCAGGCAGACACTTCCAAGTCTTACCATCCAAGATAAAGGGTATCCCCGAGGAAGATGACTCCCAATATAACAGCAATCACAATCCCTACTGGCGTAAACATGGCAACATAAAGAGGCCCTTTCATTCGACAAGCCCATGCGTAGACTACAGTTCTTATCGTGATCACAAATATCGCCTAAGTTCAAACCAGATGATATTAAACAAAGATTAAATGAAGGATAAGGAAAAATAAACACATTCAAAAGCATGTGATATTTTCCGATTTAAACTTACGGAATATGCTATGGCTATCAGCTCCAATTGACCAGAGAAATTCCAAGCCTTCAGATCATGTTCTGCAATGACAGATACTATAGCAGACATTATGGTCATAAAAGAGCATGAGATGGCTGTCACCATTAATTCTTCAGGGTAATCCTCAAGGACCCACGTCTGCAACGGCGAAGAAGAACATTGTTTCAGGTTAACCTTTTCTTCCATAAGAAACCTGAAAGGGTAAGATGAAATTATCGATAGAAAATATCTGCAGGAATGTTTACCTGAACAATAAATATTAAAGCAAGGGACAAGCTAGCAGCTGCCAAGAGAACAGCTCCAAGGATCCAATTAGATTGTGCCGATAAAAGCATGCGTAGCGTTTTGGGAGACGAGGGACTGTTTATGATTGGCAAGCCTTTATATAAAGTCACAACTAATGCCCCTGAAATTGACACCAAAGTGCCAATGGTCTTGGCCAGACTGCTTTGAACCCTCAAATCTAAACTTTCCATCCTGAATACATAATTTGGTTTAAGTTATATGTCGTGGTAGTCTAGAGAAAAATGAGCAGTGGAAATTAATTTGATCGTTTTTCAAAATTTGAAGTTAGAACTATTCAAGTAAAAGATTGTTGGAGGTGAAAATACATAGCACACATGTTGGTATAAAAGAGCAGGAAGCCAGACTCCTTTTGATTTTCTTACATGTAGTTGAAAAGATGGACAGATTGATGAAGTATTTCAACTACATATGAGAAAATAAAAAATATTGTTGCTAAATTTGATAACAGCAATATTCATGAATCAAAAATGGGAAAAGGAAAAGATCTAGAAAGAGAAAATGGAAAGAACAAATTTCATAAATGAGTTTCTCTTTCTGGAAATGACATAGCTATGAATTTCTTTCTTTTTTCTATAATTTGCTGCTTCAAAAAATAAAGAAAACTTCCCCAAATGTTGCTAATTGCAGAAAATGAAATCCATGGACCTAGCTGACAGAAAAAATTGCAGTGGAATAAATAGAAAATCAGAAAACCCGAGGACTCAGAAATGGAGAGACTGAAGTGAAGAAGACTGACCTAGAAATAATGGCAATTATAAAGGTAAAAGCTGGAGTGAGGTCAGTCATTGCCGAGGCCAGAGTAGGAGAGCTGTACTTTATTCCAGCAATGATCAACGTCTGCCCAGCACATCTATCAGCTCAAACACAACAGCAATACACAATTTTAGCCTTCTACACAACAGAAAATCCATTTACATTTTGTGTATAAGTTCTTCTAACAGATAAGAAAAAGGCATACGCGAACAACGCAAGCACAAAAATCTTGAATAAAATAAAAAATGTAAGAGGAGGTCGAGCTCTTCTCCTGCAATACACAAAAAGGGAAAGAACACTAAAATCAGTAAAGTAAAATTGTATAAAAAATTTTAAGGAAATGAAAACTAGAGGGTGAAGAAGAGATTGCCTGTAATAGATTAATGAAGAGCAGAGGAGGACAACGAGGCCAAGGACGTTAGAGTAAAAACAGAAAATAAAGTTATTCATCCCTTTGTTAAGGGCTGCTTTGGTTAATGTGTTCAACCCCATTTCTAAGCCTACTACAGTTACCAATATTGCGATCCACCATAGATCCTTCATTTTCTCCTCCTCAGTCCTTGAACTGAATTGGGTTCTTTCTTACCAATTATCAACAATTTATGAAGGCAGAATAAATGAATTTTAATCATCTTAAAAGACAGAAAAAAGGGGAAGATTCACGTTTTTGGGTCGGTGCTATCTGAGCTATATTTGCGGCCTGAACCGTAGAAAGTCGTCTCGGTTTTCGTACTTCTTTACTCATACTTATAATACTCATACTTATAATACATTGCTTATAATAAAAGAGTAAGTAGTCAAACTTTGTAGCACACATTTATTTATAACAAAGCCCAATTTAATCTGATTTATTACTAGGGACAGACTGTCATCTACAATGGTATTTGGGGTGTTTACGTAACTACATGCAGAGATATTAAGGGCATTTTAGGTATTTCACCATTTTTCATATTGACTTGCCCTGTGAACCGTCGGATTGAGGGACGTAATAGTGATTTCATCTCTTTAATGTGATGGAATCTCCATCTTGCCTCCCTATTTGAGCCCTCCTCTATTCTTTCCATTTTTCTTTCTTCATCTCTTTCTCGTCTCAGCGACTGTTCATGAAAAATTCTCCACCTACTCAAACTATTCAAGCATCATCCTTCTCAAATCCCACAGTATTCAAGCATGTGGAGCTGTACGGGTAGATTTGTTTAGGGTTTTAGGTGTTTAAGAACTTTTTTTATTGATTTTCTTTGGTACGGTTGACTGTGCGAGGGGGGGGGGGGGATTTCGGGTGATTTTCGTTTGAAATTTTTCTTCATTTCTCGGGTTTTTCTTCTACCTACTATATTCTTTGAAAAGGAATCGTAAAGCAGTGGGCTGTATGGGAAGGTTTACGAGGAGGGATTGGTATGGTTTTTGGGATTTCATTTTTCATCTTTTTATTCTCTTCTACACTCATGGGGTCTGAGCAGAGGATATGGGTAGGTGTATGGGCAGAGGATCTCTCTAATTTTCTTTGATTTTTAACTTGTTTTTCCAGTTTCTTCTGCCATGTGGGGGCATGGATCGCCGCAGATAGGAGGGTTTCACTGTAGTTTGAGTTGGTTAACAAGATTTGGATGAGACGGAGATGCAGTCAGGGGTTTTCTTCTCTGGGGGTCAAGTGTGTTTTCAATTATATATATATATGAGGTATTTTTTGTTGTGTTTTGCCTCTGCATCTGTAAAAGGGTTTGATTTCTGGTTATGCGTTAGGCAATGTTATAGGGATGCTTTTTTTTTTTTCCTTCTGGCCATTTTCTAATATCTGTTATTTTGTGGCTTTTTATTTCTGAATTTTGCTTTTTTTTTTCCTTCTGGCCATTTTCTAATATCTGTTATTTTGTGGCTTTTTATTTCTGAATTTTGGCTTTGATTTTGTTGATTTTAGATTATGATTCTAATAATCTAATGTTAATGCTACATGAATATGTTGTTGGTTTGGATTTCTGGTGCCTCTACGGTTTGGTTCCGTGGCCAAGATCTTGATTATGTTAATAACTTAACTTCTTTGATAAGGGTGATATGTGTGATCTTACTATTGAGAATAACTATGTCTTTTAGACTTTGATTATTGAGAATAACTATTTTCTTTTCTCTATTTATCCATACTTGACCTTAAGTGTTAGAAATTGAGAATACTCTTTCCCTTTCACTTATGTCACATTCTCTTTTTAAAAGGTCATGGTAATATTCTGGATAGGGAATCAAAATCTCAATAGACCAGTGGAACTCATCTATAATTTTTTGTATTTCACGTAAATATGATAGCAAATTACATTAGTGATCATTATTATGTCAAGAGGAACATTACAATGATACTATCATATGTCGGTATCCTCCTATGATCTGTGGTGGGTTATGACAAAGCGAAATTATGTGTTCGCTTCGATATTGTGTCTAATATGCTGAAATTTTGCTCACATAACATTGCCAGTATATATGTTTGAAGACACCTCGAATTTAACTAAAACCTCATAAAATGCACAAAAACTAAGACCTCTTAATCTATTTGCCTTCAAGCCATTAGGTATTCTAAAAAGCTAAACATAATCCAGACACATGATCCAGATGCATATAGACTTAAGTAATACCCATATTCATGGTGCCAAGCAAAAGTAATTTATTTCCAGACAATAGTCCTCATTATATACCATGCTAGAGATCGACCAACTAGAAGATATGCCAATGGTTCTCGTTAATTGATGTTGTTAAATCTCTAGACATTTTGCTATGGTGTTGTACATTGTCTACGAAATCTCTCCCACTCATGAAGGCACATGTCATATTCAACTCTAGAAGAAAAGAACTAATCATGCATAATTCCTCTGGAAAATGATTCGAAGACATGAATCAATCTGATAGTTTAGAACATCAACATTGATGTGACACTTATCATGACGCCATAAACATTGAGCGGGCTTTGACCCAATATGAAGATGCATAAATACTGAGGGTCGCTCTCCAATTCTGAGAAACTATTTTCCGGCATTGATGTTGGGAGTCTTGATAACCGTCAGAACAAGCAAGGAGACTTCCAATCGTTACATCGAAAAATAAAATTTTACCTTCGAACATGTTGCAGGTCTTTGAAAGCTTACGAAGGAAGCTTTCTCGTTCCTTCGAGCTTCACATTTTTCATTCAACATTTTTCTTCCATGCTTCACATTTTTCACTCAAGCTTCACAGTGTAGGGCACGCGATTTTCACCCTCTCTCTTTAGGCTCTCTCCGTCGACTCTGTGTGTGTGTGCGTGTTCGTCGCCGGTGCTCTCATGATAATATTTTCTAATCTCTCATCCTATCTCTTCTCTCTCATTTTCTCTGTCGACGTCTAGTCTCCTGGACTGCTCCCCCTCTCTATCATTTTTATTCGTTAGTCTGGACTACTCTCTCTCTCTCTCTCTCATTGTTCTCCATTTAGTCTTCTTTGATTTAGGCTCTGTTTAGAGTTAGGTATGTTTAGATTTAGGGTTTGATTTAAGCTCTGTTTAGATTTTGACGTTGTTTGATTTAGGCTCTATTTAGATTTAGGATTTGATTTAGGGTTCTCTCATTGTCCTCTATTTTTATTTGATTTAGGTTTGAGTTAGCTCTGTTTGATTTAGCTCTGTTTGATTTAGGCTTGATTTAGTCTTAGTCTATTTAATTATTGATTTATGGTTTGTTGGAGAGAAAATAAGACTTGTAGAGGAAGGAGTTAGGTTGTAGGTTGTTGTAGGAGTCGGGTTGGAGAAAAAGTCTAGTAGGGAAGAAGATGAAATGTTGTTCTACCTTTGTTCTGGAAGTCCAAACTTCTTTTTCTCCATGTTTAGCTTCTTACCTTTATAAATGAATAAATGAAACTAGTATCCTACGCGCTTGAGAAGCGATTAATATAATATACTCATGAAGAAAGAAGAACAAAGTAAGCCATAGAGATTTCAAGAAAGCAAAAACAAAGGTGAGGAGAAGTGGAAACAGAAAAATGACATTAAGTTCCATCCAAAACTAGCAATAATAATAGTTGATACCACATTAGTGAAAATAAAAATGAGACAGGGATAAAGAAAGGAACAAAGAAAACTGGAAAGAAGAAAACTTATCATTTTTCTACCTTCATTTAGATTGATTTAAGAGCAACTTAGAATCATAGTTGTACCGTTAAAGCTTCAAAAAGAAAAAAATTTGTACATCAAATAGAAGTATTGACATGATGACTTAGCCTATAATTGGCTAGATGATCCAATCTTAATATACAAATAGAGCAAGTGTTTCTTTATCATATCCAGATGCACTATGCACAAAGACTGACTATTTCATCACATAACAATTAAATAATACTGATAGAATACAAATATTGATTGTACTGTCTGTTGTGAAAGTAATATTCTAATAATAAGCAAGTGCCTAATTAGTGGATTCATATTTCATATTAGCGATATGATTTGGTCCACTCCTATGATTATCAATATGAACAACTTATGCATTACATTGACATTTTGTGTAATGCTTCTTTACTTCATGTTTATGCTTTACAAAGGCCGGGATTATGTTCATGTCTTAATGTTATGGGTTGCTCTTGAGAAATAAGACTAATATTTTGTTATAGTTAGAATAGAGTTACTTGAGAACATAACATTGGTTTGAAGTTGTATTTTTTTCAAATTATAAAAGTGACTCCTAATTTTTTCAGGTGAAACTTCCCGATTATTGATCATCAACAGGGAAAAATTGTTGGCATTGACAAAGTTTGTAGTCATTTACTTCGGGAATATTAAATCATATCAGAATTCATGTCTCAATATCATTAGCTTGAATTGGATTTACTTAATCAAATGGAAATTGCTATGTTGTAGACTAGTTTCTCATGGTTTGCCTTTTCATATGTCTATACGGAATCTTATAGTTGGAAGGAGACATTACTTGAGGATATTTTCTTTCATGACAATGTTATTTCATATGTACGTTTTTTATTAGATGAATATTATTATACTTGTTATCCTTCAAGCAATCAAATAAAAAAGAAAGTCATTTAGAGAGAACTACATGATCAACGTCATTTTTTTATATGATTCTAGATATTTGGATTTTTATAGAGTTTTTAACTAGCATAGTTATGTGGTGGAAATTCACTTATATGGTTCTTTTAACATGATAAATTATGGAAAACTTGGAGAAGAGCATGTTGCAACTAGATCAACTAAGTTTCATACATTCTTTAAATTCTTTACATATCCATAATTTTGTGAAATGTTGCCTCGATTTTCACAAGCCCTTGACATTCACATCATGTTTATCATTTATTGAGACTGTTGATGTATGCCACTTTCAATTAATTCATTATCTCAAATAGTCATTGCATAAAGCTGATTAATAACATAATAAGGGCCGATGAATTCAAGACATAACATTATGAACATCAATTTAATGGTACATAAGACCTTAGCATTCTTACTAGACGATGATCAATCATTATAAATTAATATCAGGGATAATCATGATAAGAAGACATTGTCACATGCTAAATTTGATTATACTAACATATATTTCAAATGGCTAGCATAAATGTGAACGTGAAGAAGGCGCCGAGTGGTTTTTCTGGCTTATTTTAAGTAATTAATGTGATCATAAATTATTGTTACATATTTCCCTATGAATTGTTGTAATGTTAATGTTGTTTTTTATAATTAAAACAATGTGAAAGAGAGCAAAAATTAGGGCAGCAGGTGGAGAGCTTAAGGGTATTGAAGTAAGTATGTTTAAACAAACATTACATTATAACATGGAATTGATAAATTATGATTGTAATTTAAGTGAGTTTGTGATATGCAGACACAAAGAGGACTAGCTAAGTTATGGAACAATATGATGAAGGAAGCACAAATCAATTATTTCAAGGACAATGGAATCCATGCCCTTGAAATGGAAGTTGCTCACATGATGTACACCTGAGAAATTTGCCGATCTTGTTGTAAATTTTAATAAGGGGAAGAGGAGAGCGATCATGGAGATGGGATTTGAGAAGTTGTTAAATATTCAATGCTGCAAGCTAAAGAGGAACTTCTTGCAGCAGCTGTTAGGTTGCTTCGATCCAGCCACCTGCACATTGAATGTTCATGGGTCGACATTCAACGTGACTACAAATGATGTTAGTTCCATAATGGGCATCTTTGAAGGTGGCGAGGAGATAAAATTTGATAGTGATGTGAATGAAATCAAAGATCTAAGGGTGAAGCGGGTGAACGCCCAAGGTGATATTTCGATAAACACATTGCCGAAATTCTTGATTGAGGAGTTTGATGTCAGGGGTTTGTTAGCTCCTTGATCAAAACCGCTCATCAGTCATTTGTGGTTGCACACTATGAAGACACTCGCGACCATCCATAAAAAGAATCAATCTTCAGCTTATTTAAAAGATTTTGTGGATGGTGTCAAGGGGTATCAAAACAACCACCACGATAGCATTACTGGATGCTTGTTATTTATCCAGGTAATAGATTTAGCGTACATTGGTCTTATTTTCTCATTATAACATACATAAATATGCTAATACGTTCATTTTGTTGCAACTTTTTTATCTGGAGAAGTTGGCATGTGCTGCCATCTATGTTGACTGAGCCAGCCTTCGCTGCTGGTGTGGAACGATCGGGCCATTGCAAAAATTATTTGGTTTGTAACTTCAAGGGGAGGAGGGCCTAAAATATTGTAAATTTGGTTGGTTATATTACTATTGATTATTTATTACTAATTCACAGACATTTTTATTATGTAGATCGATACAATTGCGCAAGCCGTTCAGGGTGACTGTGAGGTTTGTGAGAATGTTGGTGTATATCTACCTGAAGAGTAAGCAATTGGGCTAGGCGCTTTAAGTGCACAAGTGCTATCTTTTCAGGTGGAGGCCAGCTCCATGAGGGCGAATATGTCAGAAATAATTGAGGAGCAGAGAAAGATGATGGCCGTCCAAGAGAAGATCTACACAACTTTGGTGAGCCTTTTGGAATAGGACACTGGTAAGGCTCGAGCCCAAGGCAATGAGCCACGTGTCACCCCGATTTAAGGTAAAGAACGAGGAGCCTTTTATGAGGAAATGAGTCCCTCCCATGAAGAAGAGCTATCGAACCCTTCATCACCTTTAGATAAAGGTGATAAGGATGATCTTGACATCCAGCTGGATGCTTCTGACAAATCATTCGCTGACCACCTTCTATTAGTCAAGAAACCATCTATGACTGGAACATCTTAAGGACGTCGGAGGGTATTATTCTGTTTATTCGTATTTCATCTTTTCTATTAATATAGCATGTATATTTTGACTAGTAATCTAACACTTCACTTTGGGTTGTGTGTTGGTAGGCAAACAAGTCTAGACCGAGTCTACCAAAAGCCAATTCTTGATGCGTTTGCGCAGCACTCGGGTGAGTAGAGATAGTCCTCTACTCAGTTCACCCTATTTGAAGGGTAAATCTGTTGGAATGCATGACGATGTGCGGTTGAAGGCGTGGTCGTCTTTTAAAAAAAATATAAAATGATAAACGTTCGCATCCTCACAGATCCCAAAGATGAAAACTTTTTAATTGAAAAACACTTTTTCTGATTGAATTCATTATATATTTATATACTAAATGAAAGATATCATGGATTTAAAATATACCTCTTGTAGTTCAATCAAGCATCCTTGCGAGACAACGATCTTGCTATCCCACAAACGATAGACTTCGAGATCTACACCACGATCTTCCAAGCCAATCCTCAAACACACTAGGATGTGTGTGGGCACGTAGAATATATCAAAAACACTTTTCTTTCTCTAGATGTACTAAGCACATGAGATCTAGATATTGTCGAGAATGATTAATTTGTTAGAGAAAATTCTTATCGAAAAACAATTAAAAGTTCTTCACAGAGCTTTTTGATTAACTTTTAACCTCATAGAGTTTCACCCCTAATTGCCACTGTGTTATTAGCACACTGAAGCCAATAGAATAATATCAATATATTTTATGGATATATTAGATTTTTTAGAAATTTACATAAAATAAAAAATAAAATACAAAAATTGAAGTGGATCACACTGTAATTGTACAACACTGCAATGTACGACGTCCCACTATAGTGCCATGTGACACTACAGTAGTCCATGTCAATCTCCGATTCAAAATTAGTGATTGCCATGTGGTAGTCTAACATGCCGCGTGATAATTTCAACCAAATTTTTTTAATCATATAAATATCTAGATATTAGTTAATTCAAAAATTAACTTATCTGATTATCCCTATCAACTAATTTATCTGTTAGTTCAAACAATTGATTTAGTTGATTTTTCAAAATTTGAATTATTATCTCATAATAGTTAAACATGATCTGATTTCATAAATTAGATATTTTGTCTCACTTATTGATTAACACAAAATTAATCGATATTCTTATTTAATGATAATTTTTGAAAATTACATTAAATAATTTAATTAATTAATTCTTAATTAATTAGTCATAGATAATTATCTCATAATTATATACTTGACCGATAATATAATTCATTTTACAAGTCAGTCATTTTCTCATGTCCTGAAATATTCACACCCTAGACCATGTAGTATAGAGGTGACTTGGGGACCATGAACTCATAATCCTAAGTTCTAATAAACCAAATTATTAATTAAATATTTTAAATAAATAATCTTATTTATTAATTTTATTATTACTCCACTATAAATATAGAACTACATTTTTAGAGAGTACATAATGTATTTACAGAGTATTCTCGTCTAGTCTATTGATATAATCATTTCATGCAGTTCTGTCCTCAAATTATTGTTTTGTAAATTAGAGTTGGTCAATACCATTTTACCCTTCTAAGTGCCTCTTGATCCTTAAGTACCATTAATTCACTAGTGACTAATTTATAAGGATGTTCATGGTTCGGTTCGGTCGGGTTTTTGGAAAAAAAATGAACCCAACCGAAGCTTTTGTTCGGCAATAAAACCAAACCAAACGAAACCGTTCATGTCAAAAGAACTGAACTGAACCAAACCATGAGTTTTTGTTCGGTTCTTCGGTTCGGTATTATTAATTAAAAATAATTTTTCAAATAATTTTTAAATGATATATTGAAAAAAAAATATAAAATAAATGTTTTACTTAGGTTCGTTTTGGTTTAGTTTTATATGAAATTATAAAAATAAAAAATAATATAAATTTTGGTTCGGTTCAAAAACCATAAAAATTCCGAATCGAACTGAAACCTCGGTTCTCTCATTTCCCCAAACCGAACACATATAAAGAATCAACCGAATCGGTCATTTTCGGTTCGGTTCAGTTCAGTTTTGGACAATTTTGAGCACCCCTATTAATTTGTAATCGTATTATAAATTTGAGCTCAACAAACATTATTTATTGAAAGATATACGATCTGCTAGAAAAACTTGGATTCTAAATCTTGAAAGATAATGTTTCCAGCCATCCATATCACTGAATCTCTAAAACAAAAGTCACTCGCCTGTTTTCAAACAAACCTTAACGAGTGAATCAAAATATCCACTAGACATGCATAGGAGTTCATGACTACTTAGGATTCAGGCTGATCTACATATAATCATCAGACTAATTTATATTAAATATTTATGATAAATAGCAAGTTAATAAATATATTCATCCACATCGGTCCTATCATATATAGTCTTATTATAAAAAGTACTTTCACTTAGATGTCTATCCACATCAATGATCCAGATCTAGATCACATGCATTCATAATGCTCAGTGTCTGTATATGAGTCAGCCAGGTTCTAATCCAACGTTATCTCCATAACAGTCAGCTCACCTTAGTGTACTATCTAGGCGTCGACTTTCGATCATCCTTATTTGATTTTGAATCACTATATCCATTGAGATTGAGGTCTCCACCTGAATAAAAAAACATATAACGTCTCATTTTCTGGAGATACTTAAGAATGTGCTTTACTGCAATCCAATGTTCTAAACCAAGATTTGATTGATAACGACTGATAGTTCCTACTATATAACAGATGACTGGTTTCATACACAACATGGCAAGTATGAGACTCCCAATACTTGAAGCATAAGGACAATTCCATGTCTGATCTATAGCTGACATTTCTTGGAATTTTTTGTAGAGAATCTCTCAAGCGCGTTATCAATATAAGAAGCATGAGAAAGTGCCAAGAGATTTTTTTTTCTATCCGTTAGGATTTAGATGCCTAGAACATAACTCGTCTATCTCAAATCTTTCATTTGAAATTTCTCAGCTAACTACTTCTGTACTTTCGACAAAGTTTCTACATCATTCTCAATGAGTAGAATATTGTCTCTGTAAAAAACTAAAAAAACCACTATCTTATCTTTGATGTATTTATAAAAAAAGCTTCATCAATAATTTGCTCGAAACCATACGATTTCATAATTTTATCAAAGGTAAGATTTCAAGATCTAGATGTTTACTTCAATCCATAAATGGATTTAAGAAACTTGCATACTTTTTTATCTTGCCTACTTTTCACGAACCCTTCTAGTTGCATCATATTGATGTTTTCTTCAAGTGAACCATTCAGATAAACTGTCTTGACATCCATTTGCCATATTTCATAGTCTAAACTAGCGGTTATGGATAAAAGGATGTGAATGGATTTTAGCATGGCAACGGGGGAGAATGTCTCTTCACAATTGGCTCCTTTTGTTTGTGTATAGCCTCTAGTTAACACCCGTGTCTAGAGAGTCTCTACTTTTCCGTCTGCACCTCTTTTCTTCTTAAAAATCTATTTACATCCAATGGGCCTGACATCTTTAGGTGTATCTATAAGTTCTTTGACGTAATTTGAATATATCGATTCCATTTCCTAGTTCATGCCATCTTACCATTTCTCATTTCATGATCATCCATCGCCTCTTTAAAGGTTAATGGATCGTCCTTATCAGTGTCAGACATTAGGACATATGACTCTAATTCATATCGGATAGGCTGTCTTACAATCTCCCACAATGATGTTCCACCGGGGTTTCCTAAATAGAAACAGTGGTTTCTGTAATTTATTGTTTATCTGTTAATGATGAAGGTGGTCTGATCTCATCAGACGGTAATTCTTCGAGAACTACTTTTCTTAGAGGTTTGTAGTTTTTCATATAGTCGTGTTCAAAAAATGTGGCATTTGTCGATATAAACACATTTTGATCCTTGTGGCTATAAAAGTACTCACTTCTAGTCTTTGGAGCATAGCCAAAAAATATACACACTTCAGATCTCGAGTCTAACTTTCCATTCTTGGGTCTAAGAACATGCGCTAGACACGTCCATATACAGAAATGGGACAAACTGGGTTTAGAGGCATTCCACAACTCTAAAAGTGTCATGCTTAGAGACTTAGAAGGCACTACATTCAAAATGTAAGTTTTCATTTGAAGTGCATATCCCTAAAATGTGAGTGGTAGTGATGAGTAGCATAACATAGACCTAACCATATCCAATAGGGCTCAGTTTCTCCTTTTTGAAATTCCATTTTGCTGTGGCGTTCCAGGTGCTGTGAGTTGGGATAGAATGTCACACTCAACATGTAATCCTTGCATTCAAAATCTAAATATTCACCACCTTGATCTGATCGAAGTGTTTTCAGTGATTTAGCTAATTGCTTTTCAGCTTCAGCTTTGAAGTCAAACTTTTTAAAAGTTTCATACCTTTTATGCCTAGAGTAATCGTCAATAAAAGTGAAAAAATACTCATACTCACCTCTAGCTTGTACATTGATCGGTCCACAGACATCACTATGTAGTAGCTCAAGTGGTTTCTTGGCTCTTTAGCCCTTTCTTCTGTAAGATCTCTGGGTCATTTTTCCCTTTGGACAAGATTCACAAATAGAAAGTCTCAACTTTTTGTTCTCTCAAAGCACTATACTTTGTTAACCTGTTTAATCTCTTTAGATTAATATGTCTTAACCTAAGATGTCATAGATATAGGACATCATCATTATGAGAAACACTTTGTCATTTGTTTCTTTTAGAATTTTCTACTTTAAACAATTCAAAATTATTTAACGCATGTTCAGTTAGGTTAAGCATATATAGTCAATTCAAAACTTTAGCATGTCAAATATTGAATCCATTTTTTTAAATAATAAACTGATTATTAATAAAAGAAACTTCAAAAGATTGTTCATGTAGTAACGAAAGAGAAATCAAATTTCTCAGGAGTAAAATAAACATTGTTCAAAACAAGAAAATTATTTCCAAAATTAAGACGGACTATCCCCAATGCTTTCACTGACAAGAGGGTACCATTGCCAACTCTCATTATCACCTCACTATCAGTAAGATCCCTTACCGAATCAAGCATCTAGAAAGAAGAACATACATGATTGGTGGCTCCTGAATCCAATATCCAATATGACGAATCATATTACACTAAACAAGATTCAAGTACAAGTAAATCACATTTACATTTCTTTTTAGCTCGGAAAGATACTTGCTACAGTTTCTCTTCTAGTGACCTTCAACTCCATAGTGAAAACACTTTCCCTAGGGTTTGATGACGCCTTTATTCTTCTTGTCCTTGGGTGACTTCTCGGCTTTCTTTCCTCTTTTGTTCTTACTTTTGTCCTTACCATTGTTCTACTTCCTTTTGTTTTTCTTAACAACATTGGAAGAAGGTTTTTGCTCAACAACATTTACCTCACCCGCTTTGGTCATACTCTTGTTGAGTGACTAAAACTTTTGCAGTTCATTCAACAATTGAGTCATGTTAAATTTAAACTTGTTCATAACATAGTTGGTGGTGAAGGTAGAAAAAACAGGTGTAAGCGATTCGAATATAATGCTAACTTATGTTCGCTCAATAATGGTAGCTCCATGTACTTCTGCCTCATGCACTATATTGATCATGTTCAAACATGTTCATGCACAGACGTACCTTTCTTCAACTTGCTTGTCATGTAGCTCCTAGTAGCCTCATGACAACTTTGATCAGACTGCTCCACAAATATCGCCTGTAAAGATTTCATAATTTCAAAGGCAGTTTCCATGCTTTCATGCTTGGTTCTCAGAACATCATTCATGCTCAATAGCATGTAATACTTAGCTTTGTTGTTGGTGAATCCAAGCATCAAACTTGTCCCTAACATTCTTAGGAGCATTGATAGCGGGATCTTCTGGACTTTCTTCAATAAGAATAAATTTGTGGTTCTCACAAATTAACATCAAGTTTAAATTGGACTTCCTTCTTATGAAATTATCACCATTTGATTTCTCAAGTGCAAGTAAAGCAGTAATAAGGTTGCCCATGGTAGACATAATAATAACTGAAAAATAAAACATACATAATTCATCATAATTGAAATAATTATCAAGAATTTAGAAAGTAAACGTAATGCATGAATGCAACGTATTAAACACATAAGTTTAACATTTACTAATCCACGATAAGACACCCAAATAATTAATATGCCACCTTCGGGTCAGTCAGATTAATTTAAGACTGTCTATGAGACATTCCCATCCTTATTAATTAAAACTCAAAATATCTCATCTTTTCTCTTTTAATAATAAGGTATTGCTTTTTTGGTCAAGTCACAATTATCCACTCAAAACTTAATTGTGACATTGTGAGTGTAACCCATTATTTCAAATCTCATGACTTGATTTAGAATATGCCGTCGTCTTAAGGCCGATCAAAACTAAATTACATAACTTAGTCCTATCTTCTTAAGAAGTTCAACCTTGGTATTGATACAGCTCGAATCCTTCCTTAGGGGGATGAAAACAAAGCCATCTCGAGATCCTCTCTGTATCTCACAATGTTGTAATAATAATGGAGACCATAGGTTACATTGACATTGACATGTCAACCTTCTCCCACTCACTATTTTATAATTAACGTGTTTCTATTTAACCAATCAATTCATTCTAAATTAATTACTTGTTAAAGTACCCTATGAATGAAAATTTAATTAATAATCCAATCTTATTGATCTAAGTTCATTTAACCTTCTAAAGAACCTAAGTCAAAACTTCAGTATAACTCTTTTAATAAAGTTGGTTATCCTAAATGTTACTATGACCTTTAGAGTAGCGTGATTACCAAGTTTTAAGTAATTAAAACCTAACAGTTTAAATGCAATTGATTTATCAAAATAATATATATAAACATATTAGAAAAGTCCTAATCAATCATGTTTCTACTAATGAGATGCATGATTAAATAAAACTGTGTGGGGTTTCATGTATGGCATGTGATCGACTAATGAATGGTCTTGTTATCAATCAAATCAATAAACATTTATTTTAAAATTAAATAAATACATGATGAACCGAGTGACTATTGGGTATTTTTAAATTATAACATTTGAAAAATAGAAATAATTACAAAGAGCACTTCAACAATATATATTTCCAAAATAGCTCATTCTCCACCAAAGGTCCATCTTCGTAATCTTCAAGCTTTGATCAAAACCATTTTAATTAGGATAAACTATTATTCCTAATTAAATAATCTCATTAATTATCCTTTTAAAATTAATTGAAACGACAATAAAAAATAATGTAATGACTCATCAAACTTGGGTTAAACCCAATCAATTAATTAATTATAAATTACAAAAATTAAAATCAATAATTATCCTTTTAAAAATAAAATTTAAATTTTTAAAATTCAATATTCAATATTTCAAAATTCAAAATAAAAATTCAAAATTTAAAAGAAAATGATAGGATTTGGGTTTTCACGACACATTGTGGGGATAGGGTAATACAGTATCAAGGCTTCTGCGAAACTTCTCTTATAATAACAAAAATTACCTCCGATGATAGGACTCTCCCACCGCCGGCCCCATCCACCGTCGTCACCACTGCCAGCATCCTTCACGGCAGCGCCACCACCGGCGACGTCGATTTTTCCGGCAGTGTTACCACATCTGGACTATCGGTGGCACCGGTGTTGGAAATCTAATTTCCAGTGCCGTTGCTAAAAACAAGTTTGTACCATGAACGGTTCATGGGTGGAATATCAAAAAAAAATTTAATTAAGTTATTTAATCAAATTAAATAACTTAAAACCAAACAACGCGCAATTATGCATATACGACATTAAACGAGAAGATAAGGCTAGAAACAATTTTTTCACCTATACTTTGTATCGGAGAATTTCTAAATTGGCGTAATTCCATCGAGCACTTGAACTCCAAGAACGATTTGTGAATTTCATCCACCAACAATCACCCGTTAATTTTAGAAATATATCTCACGAGAATTTTGTGTAGGAATTTGAGTGTGGGCTTTCAAAACGATTGAAGAAGAAAAATAATTTTTTTCCTTCAATATAATTTTTGGCGGCAAAAGGGAGGGAGAGGAAAACGTTTTTCTCATTTTACTTTGTTAACAAGAAACTATATCTTATCCCAGATCTACCTGTAACCAGGTTGCTAGTAGATATTGATAAAATATAATTTTTGATATTTAAAAATATATTCATATATTTCTAAATTTCCAAAATTCACCCCATGTATTCATAATTGTCAAAAATTACAATTTCCCCTAGACTTTGAGTTGTATCGAGATTCATCAATCTAATTGATAAATTGATTGATCATTATCAATTAATTAATTATTTCAGTTTTTTATTTACTAATTATCTAATCATTAAAAAATAATAAATTAATTAATTTCAATACATATAATCACACTTAATTAATTAAGTGACATCACCCATCATATATAGGTGTAGGGTGTATGCTTTGGCACCAAAACACATTTTGATCCAATATACTTCGCTTCTCTATTCCTGTTCTCATGAGCTATTTCAGAGACTGAATGGACCCACATGAAGAAAGCTAAGAATTCAAATACCCAGGGAGTTTATCTCCATAAATTTCTAACCTATTTAATCTTGACATCGTACGACTCTACTATAAGTTCGATACTGAATCAACTCTCGATTCATTCACGCTACATTTTCTGTTAGTGTAAATAAACCCTTTTATTTTCATGGTCACATAATATTTTAACATAATACACATTGTGAATATAAGTACCAAGAGAGAATATAAAATTATTGTTTTACCCCTTTATTTATTATTTCCTTAACTCATTTATTGACTATGAATAAGAAAGACATAATAGTGAGTTGTCTCGTACAAGTCATTAATCTTAATCAATGACTCAATTCATTGAATACCTGGCCAGGTTAATTTATTCATACACACATCAATAAAGCATAATGTGATATTGTTGCTTTCACAATCGAACCACGAATTTTCATATCTATGAATCACGTAACTCCAACTTAATTGAATTATAATCTTAACAGCTGAGGTATTGCCCGCTAATTCGATCCCACTCATTTGATATATCAAAGATTGCAACTAACTAAGTGAAGCGACGTATTCACATAAGGATTAAGGCAATTATGAAAATACACTTAAGGTGTAACAATTAGATTTAGAGCATGGCCAACGGTTTTGGGCTCTAAACTAATTTGTTATCAGTCTATTCAATATGTTCATAACATGTCTAGGTTAACTGTTTGAGTCTCCACTCCCATGCCCCAAGTCTGACATCCATTGGTTCAACGGAATAGTCGTAATCAGATTTTATTGCCAAGTCGATCCTAAGACTGCGAATATTATTCTGAACTTTCTCAAAAGAGTTCGTCTGGAGATGCCTCTGTCTTCACTCTTCGTTCGTTGATGAATGTTTCAAGACTTGAGTAATATATAAAAACACTTGTATTTAAAAAAAACTTTCAATTTATTCATAAGAATTCAATAATGCTAATGTCTGAGAAATAACTAAATACAAATAAATAGTTATTACACGCGACTTTATAGAAATATTCCAACAATTCCCACTTGGACTAAAGTAGGCACGTACAATCTCTTATCTCCAAATCCTCCAGATGACCATTAAAAACTTTAGTGCTTAAAGTCATCGTGAATGGATCTGCCAGGTTTTGACCATCGAAATTTACATAAAAACGTCTTCATGCTGAACAATTTCTCTAATCAGGTGATATTTACGTTCTATGTGTTTGGATCCCTTATGGCTTCTAGGTTCCTTCGAATTTGCTACAGCCTCAGTGTTATCGTAGTAAAGTGTCATGGGCCTTTCAACGTCTGGTACAACTTCACGAGTCTTCAAGAACTTCCTAAGCCATACAACCTCCTTTGCAACTTTACAAGATGCCACATATTCAGCTTCCATGGTAGAGTCAACAACGCAATATTGCTTAATACTTCTCCATACAACTACTCCGCCATTCAGGATGAACACCGATCCTGAAGTGGACCTCCTATAATCCTTGTCGGCTTGGAAATCAGAATTAGTATACCCTGTCATATTCAGGTCAACACCTGAATACACAAGCATGTAGTTCCTTGTTCTCCTTAGATACTTAAGGATATGCTTGGCGACATTTCAATGTTCGATTCCAGGATTAGATTGGAAATGACTCACCAGGCCCACGACATAGCAAATGTTTGTACTAGTGCAAAGCATCACATACGTGAGACTTCCTACAGATGAGACATAGAGAATCTTTCTCATGTTTTCCTCTTTTTAAGGGTCTTGGGAGACTGCTCCTTGAAAATGCAAACTTCATGTCTAAAAGGAAGAAATCCTTTCTTGGAGTTTTACATACTGAAGCGATCCAACACTTTATCAATATAAGATGCTTGAGACAGTTCCAATTGTATGTTCTTCCTATCTCGAAATATCTGAATATCTAAGACAAATACAGCTTCTCCAAGATCGTTCATATCAAATTGCTTTGCAAGCTAAATCTTGAAATCTGACAATTTTCCTACATCATTCTCAATGAATAGAATATCATCTACGAACAAGACTAGAAAAACCACATTCCCTTCGCGTATCAGCTTTTACACACAGGGCTCATCCACTAATTGTTCAAAATCATAGTTTGTAATAGTTTCGTCGAATCTAATATTCCACGATCGTGATGCTTGCTTAAGTCCATAAATGGAGTTCCACAGTTTGTACACTTTACCCTCTTGGCCTTTCTCTATGAACCTGTTTGGTTGAGCCATATAAATGTGCTCATCAAGATTTCCATTTAGAAAAATAGTCTTAACATCCATTTGCCACATTTCATAATCAAGAACATCAACAATGGACAAAAAGATTTGGATAGATTTAAGCATGGCCACCGGTGAGAAGGTATCTTCATTGTCTATACCTTCCTTTTGAATGTAGCCCTTGGCTACCGGCCTAGCTTTGAATGTCTCTACATTCCCATTTGGACCTCATTTCTTTATATAGATCTATTAACATCCTACATGTTATACCCCTTCAAGAGGATTCACAACCTTCCAAACTCCGTTCGAGTACATCGAATGTATCTCAACAGTCATTGATTGTTGCCATAAGTTTGCTTCAGGAACTTCCATGGCCTTTGTGTAGGAGACAAGTTCAGTAAGATCCTTATCTGAGACATCTGTCAAAGCTTCTCCATAGAACATATACCTCTCAGGTTTTCTCACAACCCTCCTACTATGTCAAGGCCCCATAGGCTCTGGCTCCTGTCATGGTTTTTCCATTACTAAATCAGAATTTTTTTTTTATTGGGGAGTCGGTGTCCTCCCACTCAATAATTCCTCTAGCACAATTGTGCTTCTCGATTGTACACTTTTAATGTAATCTTCTTCAACATAATGATTATTCATGCTAACGAATTTTTTCTAGTCAGTCGTACTGTAGAAGATGTATCCCATTCGTTCCCTTCATTCCTTTAGGATATCCTACGAGCATGCATAATTTTGAACCTGGCTAAAGTGCATGTCTTCGGTTTTAGAACATGTGCTAAGCACCCCCATATTTCCAAGGCATATCCTTAGAAGGAATCTGCGATGGATGAGTAACTCATCATGGATCTAACCATATCCATCAGAGTTTGATTCATTGTCTCTCACACACTATTTTGCTGTGGCGTACCAGGTGCTGTGAGCTGAGAAAGAATAACTTCTTCCTTAAGAAAGTCTTCAAGCTCATCTATCGAGTACTCTCCACCACGATCAGATCGTAGTGTTTTGATTTAGTTTTCTAATTGCTTTTCAACCAAGGCCTTATACTCTTTGAACTTTTCAAAGGTTTCAGACTTTTGACGCATTAGATAAATATGATCAAAATGTGAGTAGTCATCAGTGAAGGTTACGACGTATTCATAACGTCCCCTTACTTGGATATTCAATGACCCACATACATCACTATGTATGAGTTCAAGGCATTGAGTGGTTCTTTTCTTATTTGTTGAAAAGGTCTCTTGATCATTTTCCTTCAATACAGGATTCACATGTGGGTAATGATCCCACACTTAAAGTTAGCAAAGGACCATCCTTCACAAGTCTTTTAATCCTTTATAGGCTAATATGCCCAAGGCGTTAGTCCAACAAATAGGTTAGATCGGTTGAGTCATACTTCAACCTTTTACTATCCCTTTGTGAATAGTTATTCACTTCAATGTCACATATCATTGGAACTATTGATTTTACGTAAAACAGTTTATAAAACATGCGTGCAATAGTAATTAAGCATTCATTTCTAAAAATACCATTATCTTTATCAATAAATTTAAGATCAAATCCTTGCTCAATTAATGCACCAATAGAAATAAGATTCTTCCCAAAAATTGGGATATAATAAACATCACGTAAAATAATAAAATGTTTCTTAAAACATAATTTATAAGTTCCCACAGATACGACCGACACTTGTGCTCCATTATCCCAGTGAAAGTTGTACTCGCCCTCGTTAAGCCTTCTAACATCCCTAAACCTCTTTAGGGAGGAACATATATGGTTAGTAGCTGCAGAGTCTACAATCCAAGAAAAATTAGAGTCAACTACATAATAGACCTTAGCAACCATTAATATACCTTTAGATCCCAACCCTTTAAGATACTCTGGGCAGTTGCGTTTCCAATGACCAGCAACTCCATAATGATGACACTTGTCTTTCGACTTGTCTACTCTCACGGTGCTTTTGCCTTTGGTAGCTCTCGACTTCTGCTTCTTCACTTTCCTTGGACCTTTTCTCTATTTCTTCTTACAGCCGGAGGTGGAGGCTTTCTTTCAGTAAAGTTAGCCTCTTCAGATTTCCTCTTACCATTCAGAGATAGAGTCTCAATAGCTTGTAACTCCTTCATGAGCTCAGGAAGTGAGTACTTCAATTTATTCATCGAATAAGTTCTCAAAGGTACTAGGCAAAGTCTCTAGGATCATATCCACCTGAGTCTCACCATCAACCTCAGCACCCATGATCTCCATCTCATTCAGATGACTTATGAACAATATCATATGTTCTCTGACAGGGGTTCTAGGTTTCATCCTACAGTTCATGAAGTTGCGTATAGCTGTCTGTCTTGCTTGACGACCGTAATCTCTGAACATTTAGGTGATGTTCAAAATCATATCAGTAATGGTCTCAAAGTTTTAATGTTGTTGTTGCAACACATACTCATAGATGCCAAGATGTAGCATCTGGCGATCTCATTAGAATGTATCCAAGAAACATAAGTATTCATTTCCTCTTGAGTCGATTCATCAATAGGCTCAAGGGGACAAGGGGTAATGTGCACGAACTTGTGCTTTTCTACCGTTAGCACAATATCAAGATTTCATTTTCATTCCACATAATTTTCACCAGTAAATCTGTTCGCGTTAAGAATAGTTAAGAGAGGGGATATCAGCATGAGTATTGAAAAGAATAAATAAAGTAGTGTAAATAAATGCTCAATATTTTAGGAAAGTATGATGCATATTGAAACTACTTAAATATTTGAAAATCCATCAAAAAATATTTTCTCCATGATGTTACGATAAAAAATGACAGCTTGTCTCATCAAGGGATGAAATCTAAACGATCTCCTATCGCATCAAGACTCTTCTTGTTTGGTTAACACTCAAATGTTTCCACATATTGCTTAACCAATCACCAATGGTTTTGGTCACTTTAGCCTTGTTGACTAGTCCCTAAGTGGGGATTCCAATGTGCTTTAGTCTAAGTGTTTAACCAACACATCGACTCAGAAAAGTTATTATGGACTTACAGTCCGTCTATAGGATGACCCTGCCCCACTACTTCTTTAGAAGTCTTAGATTCTCAAGCAACTTGATGACTCAAAGTGACACGACTCCAAAGTTTCTCTCATTGAAGAGAGGACAGCTATAAGCTGTTCTAAACCATTCCTCCTGGCACGATCAAGTTCGCGTTAGAGATCTTGGGAACGTTTCAACGTAAACGACCCTCCCACTTAGTTTTTGAAAAAAAAACTTCGGACTTTTGGTTGTTTTTCAAAACATAACTTTTATTAATTTTAAAATTGTGATGAAACTTATAAATCCTTTATTTAATTTTAAATCATAACCATTATAAATTTTGTATTGTAAAAAAATTATAACCATTGTAATTAATCTACAAGTATGCATGTACATGCTCCATGGTAATTTGATATTGGCATATACCTAGTTCTATATGACATGTTATATGATGATTCACGATTAAAATTAAATCATATATTTAAAATTAACCTCCCTGCTGGCTCATTTCTAATTACAACCCAAAAAAAATAATAAATTACAAATTAACTACAAATCTTCACGGCATCTGTAATTGTTTATTTATCCTTCAGCTTGTCCCACCACTTTGTAACTCTTTACAAAAGTTTATTCCCATTTTAAAATCAAATTTAAAATTTAAATTTAAAATATCAAAATTTTTATTCAAATTTCAAAAATTCAAAATTTAAATTTTGATGAAAACCCTTTAATTGTGGAAAACTATTTTCTTAATTAAGTAACCTCATTAATTATCCTTTTTTTCTTAAAAAAAAGATAAAAAGATAACATGGATAATTAACATTTGAATTCAAAATTCAAACGATAAAAAGATAAAATAGATAATTATCTTTGTATTCAAAATTATCTTTTATCCGTTTAAAATTTAAAATTCAAAATAAAAAAAAATAGGATAAGGGTTATCGCGAAATATCACAAGGTTTCCTAAACCGCAGTTGTTATCGTCTAGGGTTTCACAATCCCTAGTCACCATGCAGGGCACGAGAGCAGACAGCGACGACGACGGGCACCAGAACAATAATGCGGCCGCTGGAACAGTAACTCTAACGCAATCACTAATCTAAAAATGAACAGTAATTTCAGCGTGAACAGTAATTCCGGCATGAACATTGATTCCGCCTGAACAATATTCCACGTGAAGAGTCATTCTGGTGACTTCTCGGTGGCTGTTCGGTGACTTCTCGGTGGCAATTTTGAGTGATTTTCAGTGACGGTATTGAGGTGACGACAATTTCACATCAAATTTATAAAATTACAACTTTTGCAACAAAATAAATTGCATAAAATCCTATGCCTCAAATCCAGCATACATCAATCTAAATTGAAATAAAAATGTGTAGAGCTAATAGTTAGGGATCCAATCACATAACACATTCAAAACAGTTTTGAATCTACCATAAAAAATCATATGCCAATATCCAAAAAATTCAGGATACACTCGTTTCAAATATCAATATGCATAACAAGAACATATTGCTCTGATACCAATTGATGGGATCGATTGGTTATAAAATTAAATAAAATAAGTTTAGACCATGACGGTTCGCGGGCGGAATATACAAAAAATTTCCAATAAACTTATTTAATCAAATTAAATAACTTAAAACCAATCAACTTGCGCAGTGCATATACGACATTAAACGAGAAGATAAGGTTACAAACAATTTTTTCACCTATATTTTGTGAATTTTATGAACTTGCGGAATTCCTTCGAGCGTTCTTCGTGTTTTTTAAGCTTCAGGATCAGAATCACCCACTTGAACTCCAAGAACGATTTGTGAATTTTATCCACCAACAACCACCTGTTAATTTCATAAATATATCTCACAAGAATTTTGTGTAGGAATTTGAGTGTGCTCTCAAAATGATTGAAGAAGAAATATTGAAATTTTTTTCATTCTATATAGTTTTCGGTGGCTACAGGGAGGGAGAGGAAATCATTTTTCTCAACTTTGCTTTGTTAACAAGCAACTGTATCTTATCCCAGATCTACCTACAATTAGATTGATATTATATATTGATAAAATGTAATTTTTGATATTTATAAATATACCCAAATATTTTTAAATTTTCAAAAATTCACCCCATATATTCATAATTGCCGAAAATTATAATATTCCCTAGAGTTTGAGTTGTATTGAGATTCATCAATCCAATTGATAAATTAATTGCTCACTGTCAATTAATTAATTAATATTTTATTTACTAATTACCTAATAATTAAAAAATAATAAACTAATTAATTTCAATAAATATAATTACACATAATTAATTATGTGGCATCACCCATCACATTTAAGTGTAGGAAATATGCCTTGGCACCAAAACACATTTTGATCCAATTTACTTCGTTTCTCTATTCTTGTTCTCATGAGTTATTTTTGAGACTGAATGGACTCACATGAACAAATCTAAGGATTCAAACACTCGGTGAATTTATCACCATATATTCCCGACCTATTTAATCCTGACATCGTACGAATTCACTATAGGTTCGATGCTGAATCAACTCTCGATTCATGCACGCTATGTTTTCTGTTGGTGTAAATAAACTTTTTTATTTTCACAGTCCACAAGTATTTTATCATAATACCCATCGTGAATATCAGTAACAAGAGAGAATATATTACCATTTTACCCCTCTTTTTATGATTTCTTTAACTCTTTTATTGACTTTCGAAATTGAACCACAAATTTCCATATTTGTGAATCTCGTAACTCCAATTTAATTGAATTACAATCCCAACAGCCGAGATATTGCCCGCCAATTCCAATTTGCTCATTTGACATATCAAAGATTGAGACCAACTAAGTCAAGCTACGTATTCACCTCAGAACTAATGTAAATATGAAAGTACCCTTAAGGTGTAACAATTATATTTAGAGCTTGGTAAACGTTTTTGTGCTCTAAACTAATTTGTTACTAGTCTATTCAACGTGTTCATAACATGTCTAGGTTAACCGTTTGAGTCTCCACTCCAATGTCCCAAGATTGACATCCTTTGGTTCAACCTAACAGCTGTAATCGGATTCGATTGCCTAGTCGGTCCTAAGACTGCGAATATCGTTCTGAACATTCTTAGAAGAGTTTGTTTGGAGATCCCTACATCTTCACTCTTCATTTATTGATGAAAGTTGCAGGACTTGAGTAATTTATAAACACACTTTAACTTAAAATAAACCTTTCAATTTATTCATAAGAATTCAATAATACTAATGTCTGAGAAATAACTAAATACAAATAAATAGTTATTACACGCTACTTTATGGACATATTCCAACACTCAACATATGAGATCTATAGTTTTTTAGAAGTATTATTTTGTGAGACACTGATCGAAAATTAATTAAAAGTTCTTCACAAAGCGTTTTATTAACTTTTAATCTCAAAGAGTTTCACCCCTGATTGCAATTGTGTTGTTAGCACATTGAAGCCAATAAAATAATATTAATATATTATCTAGATAATGGCATATCCGATTTTAGGGATTTACATAAAATAATATATTACTTACATTGAAGTGGGACCTACTATAATTGTACAACACTACAATGCCACATAGTAGTGCAGTGCACTGTGAGGAGTCACAATGCCTTACGGTACTATAGTTTCACAGTACCATTGTAGTGCCGTGAGACACTACAATGTGCCACATCCCACTGTAGTGCCATATGACACTATAATAGTCCATATCAATCTCTGATTCAAAATCAGTGATTGACATGTGGCAGTACAACATGCCATGTGAAAATTTCTACAAGTTTATTATTTATTTATTCATATAAATATCAAGATATTAGTTAATTAAAAAATTAACTTATCTGTCATCCATATCAACTATTTTATATGTTAGTTCAAACAACATATTTAGTTGATTCAAAATTTGAATTATTATCTCATAATGATTAAACATTATCTAATTTCATAAATTAGATATTTTATTTCACTTATCGATTAACACAAAATTAATCGATATTATTATTTAATGACAATTCTAAAAATTTCATTAAATAATTCAATTAATTAATTAGTCATGCATAATTATCTCATAATTATATACTTTCCCCATAAATATAATAATTCCTTTCGCAAGTCAGTTATTTCTCATGTCCTGAAATATTCACACCTTAGACTGTGTAGTACATAGATGACTTAAGAACTATGGACCCATAATCCTAAGCTTTAATAAACTTGATTATTAATAAAACTATTTAATTAAATAATCTTATTTATTAATTCGATTATTACTCCACTATATATATGAAATTGCACTCTTAGAAATTACAAAATATATTTACAAAGTGTTGTCCATTGATATAATCATTTCATGTAGTTTTGTCCTCCAATTATTATTTTGTAAATTAGAGTTAGTCAAAATTATCATTTTACTCTTCTAATTACCTCCTGATCCTTTAGTACCATTAATTCACTAGTGAATGGCTAATTTATAATCTTATTATAAATTTGAGCTCAATAACAAGTCGGTTCCAGAATTATCACTTAAGAGAATCAATATACGATCCGTTAGAAAAGCTTGGATTCCAAATCTTATAAGATCATGTTCCCAGCCATCCATATCATTGAATCTCCAAAACAAAAGTCATTAGCGTATTTTACAAATAAACCTTAATGAGTGAATCGAAATTTCCAGTAGACATGCATAGAAATTAATTACTACTCATGATTCAGACTAATCTACATATGATCATCAGATTAATGTGTATTAAACTTTATGATAAACAGCAAGTTAATATAGATATTAATCCACATCGGTCCTGTCATATATAATCTTATTATATAAATTACATTCATTAAGATGTCTATCTACATAAATGATTCAGATCTAGATCACAGGCATTCATAATGCTTAGTGAACCGTACTAACAACGATGAATTAAAGATTTATACTTTAATATGTTGCTGACAATTTTATTTATTATCTATGACCTTAATCCTCTTGTACTTATACAAGATCATAGTCTCATTAATGAATATGAAATTTTCAGATATTTACATAAATTATTCAACAATAATTAAAAGAACAATTATAAGAAAAATATAATTTCATATTAAAAATGTCTAAACACATGCTTTGAGTGTACTATGTCCAACAAAATTGGTCACTAAATGCAACAGAAATTATTTCAAGTGGACCCGTACATGTTGTAGGACCCACTAGAAGTCAAAGATGAGCATTTAGTGGAGTATATTTTTGAGAAAAGCTTAAAGGATTGGTAGTAATCACATTAATCTAACAAAATTTGACACACGACCACTCCAAATTTTGATTAAGTTTTTCTTTTATTTTTCTTTTGTAGTGAAATTCTCGTTAAACATTTTGTCCACCATGCTGACCTGAGAGACCTAAAGACTCTCGGTCCAGAGAATTGGCTTGGCTCGGATGTTATAGACTTGTTTGTCATCACTTTGACCTTGGAAACTTGTGTTGCATCGATGAGCAACCGATTATGGTTTATTCCCACGGTGTTTGTTGTGAGTATCTACTACTGATTATCATCATTATTTTAGGTTTGTATGTACTTTGTATATTATGTTTTTGTTGTGCCACTGCAGAGTCAATGTGTTTCCAAATTAGTAGAACTTCCTAATTTTGTAAGGAAATACAAGATCGTGGAGAGTACGCACCAACACTTGATCTACTGATGACATTAAAAAAATTTAATATAGTTAAGTCATTAAATTTTAACTTAGTATGATTGGTAAAATGTATTGTGTAATATAGATCTGTATGCTGATACACGATGGTCGAGATCATTGATTTATGGTCAAGATTTCCATCATGGACGAGAAAGTCACCGTATGGGACACCGTGCCAGATGGTTGGCGTAACGCAAAACAGACCAAAAACATAAAAAAAGTATGTATGTTCTAACCCTTTATCATGACTTCTAATATCTTATAGCATGTGTGATTTTGACATTGATTCCGCTTTTATATTTTGTGAACGAAATTGTATTTAGAAGGTGTCGACTTGATATTTAGGCATAAACTCATAGATTTGTTGGCCTCGCCAACAACCTTCTGCTCAAACAAAATCACAAGGCCACCACAAGTGGTCACCTAGTCAAATGGGTAAAGTCATTGATCATAAATTTGATTGGGCTTCCTTCAACCTTTAATGATGCGCTTATTATTATTTTGCAGGAGTGATGTGGTGTGTGGGTCATGAGATATATAGATGACATTAGGGCAGAAATGGTTTGTGACTATTGTTCTCGAGTAATTTATCAGATATTGTTTACATTTAGTTAAACTTGGGAGCTTTTTTTCTGTTTGTTATAGTTTAGGTTCTTTTTATTCTATAATTGGGAATTTTTTGATTGTTCTATATTTGCTCATTTGTGGCTGTCATTATTGAATTGTTGAGGTGTAATGATAGTTTGGTGAATATTCAAGCATGCGAGTTTTTGTTTTATTTTAGTTTGGAGTTGAGATTCCTTTAGTTATGTTATTGAGAATTTTCTGATTGTTTTGGATTTTCTCATTTGTGGCTGTCAATATTGCATTTGTTGAGATGCATGATAGTTTGGTGAATATTCAAGCCTTAGTGCTCCATTTTCTATTTTGTTTTAGTTAGGTTCCTTTAGTTATGTAATTGGGAATTTTTTTTATTATTGTAGATTTGCTCATTTCTGCCTGTCATCATTGAATTTGCTAAGGTGTATGATACTTTGTTGAATATTGGGAATATTTGTGCAAGAGTTGAGACCGCATGATCTTCAGTGTGATATTCTATTAAAGATCGTCAACCATCCTTCGAACATCATGTATAAAACAATACATGAGCGTGTTAACTAGTTTTATAGTAGGAACTCATCTGTCTCGGAGAACCGGCAACCACCAAAGATGAGTCCTACATTAAAGCAAAAAAATGGAAAAGAGGAAAAAATGAAGGGATAGATATATTGTATACATTATTTTGTCATATTTTCTATATGATTATTGTGTATAGTGGAGATAAATAGATTGTTGTATGTTATTGTGTATAAGGATGATAAACAGATTTTGTATATTATTCTGACGACTATAAATAAAGAGATTTTTGTAAGTTATCGTGTACAGTGATGATAAATAGCAGAATTATTGTGTACAATAATAAATAAGCAGATTTGTGAAGTTATTGTGTGTAGTGATCATAAATAGATTTTGCAGAATTATGGTGTAAATTGTTATAAATAATCAAAATTTTACAAGTTTTTGTGTACAATTATTGTTATATTTTTTAGTGTACCAAAATGTACATTTACTGCGACGGGGGATACGGAAAATTATACCAGTATGGGATGTTTGTGTTGTTCATAGGGTACACACCTTGTGCGAGAAATGGTGGTGGGTATGCAGATGGATTGAATAACGGGACTTGATATGGACCTTTCACACTGAATAAGTATTGGAATGCTAGTTTTTTGTGGGACGCACATTGTCCGGAGACCCTTGTCGGGTGTGCACCTTGCACGTTAGAAGGTTTTAGATCAATAGTAGTATCGTCTGGCATCGTGGCATGCACAATGCTCGGTAATTCCAGACACGTCCGTTTGGTATGTCCAGTGTTCTTACAATGGCCACATCGATGGGTGGTTAGTCATGCTTTACTCGAGCTAGCACCTTGGCTGCCATTTGTCTTCACGATTATCGGGGCTTTAACGAGGCCTCTTTTAATCTTTACTCCATCATCGTGCTTCACATCATGTTCGTTGGCGACCTTTTCATTCCATAAAGTCTCATATTATGCACACACTTCCCAATCTCCAATTTGGCTCGAGTCGACCATTCACTTGACTTTGACGTAAAGTGAGCAAGTGATTTGGCAACTAGTTGGATCGAATTGTATCAAAGTAAAATTGTATCAATTGTACCCAGATGAGAATGACTTGGCTCAGTTGGTAGCATATTTCTCTTTAGAGTGATCCGACGATTTTCCACCGAACTAGTATGCACGTTCTTAGGATCTCTTGCATATGTTCAGCTTTCATAACAGTGAACATATGACGACATTGTATCTCTACTAATTCAAGCTTACCACAACTGCTTTTTAGCATATCAAGGTGTTAGTCTCGTGTCACTACGAATGAGTCATTCGGCAACCCAAACTCGACTAACGAAAAATTTTGAGCCTCCCCATAATGTGTCACAACACAAACTATAAATGATGCCTCACCCATGATCTCCTTACGCACACGTTTAAATAGTTTGTGTGTGAACACATTTGCTGCGTGTTGCTCTAACGCACACAAGTGAGTATAGAGCACATACATTTCATTTGTCAACTTGAACTCACCCAACCTCTCTTCGTGTCGAATACCTGCCAAAGAACGATCAAATTGTAGCATGAATTCAAATAGTTTAGATCAACGTTAAATGAATTAGTAGAGATACACGTTCATACCTTCAGATTGTTGTGGTGATTATTCAGGCCAAGGTAAATCATAAACGGTTTCTTGTATGCATTCGTTCTGTAGGTCGTATCGAACGCCAATACATAACTGTAATAGTTATAGTGAACTTGGCACATCGAGTATGCCCAGAACATAGTTGCTAGATGATTATCCGTGTCAATGTTGTATTTACAATGCATATCTGGATCAATCTGCAATTTTGCAGTAAAAAAAGCAATAGATACCTTTGAATCAATTTCGATTACCTGTGGTTAAATTGCTTGTCCATCTTATTATAGAGATCCATCCTTAAGAACCCCACATTCTCGTAACCGTGTAATCAAACACTTGGCTTAGCCTGACACCAACATTGTGGAATTCTGTAGCCTAAGCCATGTCCCTTTTATTCACTGCTCTATCCGATCAAAGAAAGGCCACATCCTGTGATGAGGTGGTGGGATGGTTGTGCTTAGCTTCAAAATCTTTAAAGACTCAATTTTTCATCTTTTTATCCAAGTTCACCCTAAAACAAGCACGACAGTGCACTCTTGTCAAGCCTCTTGGTTCTCGCTTTATGTCCTCTCTACCCATATATTTTTTATCTTAGACTCCTTCTTTTGAGCAAACCCATCTCTGTAACACAGTTTCCCCCTTTTTGTTCTTGCATCTATCATATTTCCGTACACTGAACCTAACATTGGCTGCTTATGTATAGTAGAAATCTTCGACCTCTTGTAATGTACAATTTTTTTTCAAAGACATCCTCATTTCACGAGTTCGCTAATGTGGATGAACCAGGTCGCATACTCGTCTCACCCGGGTTTATGGATACATCAGAATGACTTATCTTTGAAGATTCTTAACTATATTAAAAAAAAATAAGAAGTTAATGATAATTACTCATAAAGCATCTAACTTACAGATAATCATAAAAAATTTAAAAGAAAACTAAACAAACATTACCTTTTCTGTGAAGCCGATCACTTAGTTGGAGTTAAAAAATTGATGGTCCAAACAAATAAATTGAAGGAGCAAGTATATTTGAAGTGTAGACCAATTGAGAAGTAGTGAGAATGTGTTTAGTTGAGTGAAAATTTGATTTTTAAAGATGGTTTACGAAGAGTAATTACCTATATTAATTACACAACAACCAGACACCAACTAACTACCAACTAAAAAGTCAAATGAGAGCTAGGAGAATAGGACCTAAACGCCACTTGGGAGATCCTAATCACCGATCATCCTGGCAAAACAATATTGATGAATGGCGTTTGGGCTTCCTGGTCATTTTTGGGCCCCAAACGGTAAACACACAGGTGTTTAGGCTCATGTCGCTTGGACGGTGTTTGGGAGCCTCCTGGTCATTTATTGGTTCCAGACGCCATACTTACATGCGTTTGGGTCAAAATCACTTTTGTTTTGATATTCTACACAAAACTATATAAATCTAAGTTGAATTTATCAGTTCCTTTACATTTTGTTTTGTTGCAAATTCCAATTTGAGTAAAAATTCTAATTGGATAGAAGGGCGGTCTGTAAATTTTATCCTTATACACAAAATGTTTAGGATCCAATTTCAAATTCAACCATGCACTGAACAAATTAGAATCCAGTTTAAATTTCTAAACAACAATTCGACATAACCTCCCCATAAATATTAGAAAATCCACAATCAAAATACATATTTATATCCATAATATGTCCAGCAAAATACAATCAGATTTTAACAAATTCAAAAATACACTCAACATCTTTGAATCAATTTTGAAATTCAAACATGCAATAAAAATTTCATATAAACATTGACAAAGCGTCATAGTGCAACTTTTCTCTTTTTTAACAAAGCACGTCTTAATGCTTTGTACGTCCTTCATTGGTGCCATCATCATGGTCATCTTCATCATCATTAACTGAATCTTCACCATTGTCATCATGACCTTCATCATCATCATCATCATCATCATCATCATCATCATCATCATCATCATCACCCCATGCCTGCTTGCTTGAGTTTAATATATTTGCAAGTGTCTTTGCAACTTCGCCCACAAGTGTACATACTCAAAATATTAGCTAAGAGTTCATTTGAATATTTTGATTCAAACTAAAAAATCTTTAGGGAAAGAGAGTAAGTCTACAATTTCCTTATCTTTTTTATCATTGATGCTTTGTCCTTTATCATCGCCTCACGTGCGCTCAATATTTTCTCGAAGAGTAGCCTGTTGAGACCGCCAATCATGAACATCATGCCTGTCGTGCACGCCGTCGGTACCCGCATTATCTGAATTGCACACTAATATGATATTTAATCACTAAATAATAAATATTAACATAACATCATAACTCACGTAATCGACATCAGCGGATGGAAGACCCCAGGCTGGAACATCATTTGGAATGTCAACCTACTTAGTACCACCATCTGAGAGTGGTAACTGAATTTTCCATGATGGTAGTGGGATGTCAGCCACTCTTATATCATCAACGGTCGTTCTAGCTAACCCTAATGCTCCTAGTACTACTGTGATTGTTGTGGTTGCTGGTGCTACTGCTACCAAGTAGATTAAAAACTTACATTAAATAATAATATGAGTAATCTCCTATATTTAAAGCCACTTAGGATGTTTAGCATATGTGAAGATGAAGATGCAACATCATAGTTGTAAGACAACCAATTTTTCGAGAACTCATCATAAGTATCTTTGCCATCTCCATCTACATCATTGATGAAGTGTGTCACTCTGAAACCTCCAAGACCACCGGTCAAATCCTCTCTGATGAATGGTGGATCACATAACATTGAAGTTGGGGGTCTATATGGGATGTGTGGTGCCTCGGTTCCCAAACTCTACCGTGAGACCCGCTCACCCAAGTACCATGCTCTTCCAGCAAGACCTGCAGTAAGATTCTCATGGTGGTACAAGGAATATTGTTTATGCAATAGTTAGACAAGTTTGTACGTTGTCCCCAAGGGTTCCAGTCGATCTTTAAGTTCAAAACAAATAGTTTGTCAGTAAACCATGGGGTATAAGAATTGATAGAATAAAACATATACCTCACTGGGCCTCACATATCGAAGTTTAACGCGAAATTATTTTAGGTAGTGAGCATCATCCCTTGTTCCCGACTCAATGTTTATCCAGTGTGCTACTCTCAAAAATGTGTCTGGACCAGCTAATGGTCTGCTCAGTGCAAAAAAATAGAAAGTACTCACAAGCCCATACCTCCCATGCTCTTCGGAAACCCTCAGTCCCTACACTTTTGTTGCCGCATAAAGCATCCATATTACAATACAATACACACAACATTGAACCAGTATCTCATCTATTTTCTGTAGGCTGGGGAGGAAGTACAAATAAACTTTATTTCTCTCATAAAAAAATAGTGTACTACCGAAGAGCACCAGAAGAAAAACTCTCGTCAAAATTTTCTCCTTCTCAGGAGTAGTACACTTGTAATTAACATAATTATAAAAAATCCATTGATACTTAACTCTTTTTTCTCTAAGCTCGGACAAAGGTTTGTCAACTAGCTTCCGTAATGCTTTCTTATTGTTGTAGAGTTCCAAATCATAGTCTAGTTGTCGACCATCAACTTTCAGGTCAGTGATCACTGCAAAGTCCAATGGAGTCATCATTTCACACACTTCATCTATATGAAAGGTGCGGGTTGTTTCCCATAATTTCTCGGCCGAAGTTTTCAATAGGACACGATCCATTTGATTTGATAACAAATAAGGTTAGATTTGAAAACTATATTTATAGGGTGATAAATAAAAATGTAAATGATTTTATTTTCCATATTTTGAAAACTATATTTTTTTCCATTTTCATCGGTGATTTACCAGGTGTACGGTAATTATTTAAAAAATAACAATTTTAAGGTTTATCATGAAGATGACAATTAGAGCCATTTGAATGGCGATTAGGTCCATTTTGATGGCTATTAGGGGAGCATATGGTGAGAGCCTATCAAGATATGGAGACCATTTGAATGACGCTTGGGCTTGCAGATGTGATTAGCACCTTCAGGATGACGATTGGAGGCTTTTGCATGGCGATTCACACATAATAAGTGGCGTACGCAATTTTAGGTGTTCAACAAATTTGCAGTGGGGTACAACAAATGTTTGAGGGGTTCACTAAAATTTAAAATTCATTTTCTTAGAGGGGTTCACCAAAAATGTATAGAGATTCACAAAATATGTACTGGGATTCATCAAATATGTACAGAGTTTCACCAAAACATACAGAATTAATAATTCTTGGAGGGGTTCATAAAAAATGTATAGGGGTTCACCAAATATGTACTGGGGTTCACCAAATAGGTATTGGGGTTCACCAATATATATAAAGCCAATTTTGTACGTTTTTTATGAAGCCAGTTTATATTTCATGAACCCTAGTACATATTTGGTGAGCTTTTATAAATTTTTGGTGAACTCCTCCAAGAATTATGAATTTTTTACGTTTTGGTGAATCTCAGTACTTATTTAATGCGCTCATGTATATATTTGGTGAAATCCAATAAATTTTTGGTGAATCCTTCTAAGAATTATTAATTTTCCACATATTTGATGAACCCCAATACATATTTGGTAGACTCATATATATTTTAATTAATCCCTCTAAGAATTATTAATTTTGTACATTTTGGTGAACCCCAGTACATATTTGGTGAACCTCAGTACATATTTGGTGAACCCCTATACATTTTTTGTGAACCCCTCTAAGAATTACTAATTTAATATGTTTTGGTGAACCCAAGTATGTATTTGGTGAGTCCCGGTACATATTTGGTGAACCCCTATACATTTTTTGTGAACAAAAAAAAATTCAAAGTTTGACTTGTGACCAGCCAGGTCTTGTATGGCTCAAATTGCTTAAAAAATAATCCAGGGGCCACAATGGCCAACATTCATGCCAGGAAAAAAACCTTAACATTGTAGAACATTCCCAATATCAACCTTTACATGACGATAGCTATCAGTTGACTCCATAGCCAACAATCTATGTCATAAACCAATTATTCATGTCACCAATCACAACTAGCAGTTCCAAGGTAAAGTTCACATCCATATGGGTCAGTCTATGCCATCAATAGAATTTATCACATAATCATTTTGAAAGACCCAAGTAATGCTTTTACTTGCCTGCCCTTTAGGTATCAAAGTCAAGGGAAACTTTACAATGCCATTGTGGCCCTTAGATTGCTTTTGAAGCAATCTGGGCCACACAAAGCCCAAAAGGTAACAAGGTTTTTTTGTTCACTAAATACATACTAAGATTCACCAAATACGTACTAGAGTTCACCAAATATGTGCTGGGGTTCACCAAATAGGTACAAATTAATAATTTTTTGAGGGGTTCACCAAATACATATTGAGGTTCATAAAATACGCAGTGAGGTTCACCAATTACGTAGTGGGGTTCACCAAATACTTACTGGGGTTCACCAAATATGTAATGGGGTTCACTAATTATGTAGTGGGGTTCACCAAATACGTATAAAATAATAATTCTTGCAGGGATCAACAAATACGTATTGGGGTTCACCAATTACGTACCGGGGTTAACCAATCAAGTGCAAATTTATAATTCTTGGAGGGGTTCACCAAATACATACGGAGGTTCACCAATTGCATACTGAGGTTCACCAATTGCGTATTGGGATTCACCAAATATGTAAAAAAAAATTCTCAATAGGTTGTTCTTTTAGAAAATGTTGAGCACACGTGAGCTGATGATGAAAGAGATGATAAAGGCCAAAGCATCAATGAAAAAATGGATAATAAAATTGTAAACTTGTGATTTTTCCCCATTTATTTTTAAGTTTGAAATCAAAATATATTGAATATGTACACTTGTTGGTGAAGTTGAAAAGACGCTTACATATGTATGAAACTCAAGCAAGAAGGCATGGGAGTGATGATGATGAAGTTGATGAAGATGATGATAATGGTGAAGACTCAGTTAAAGATGATGAAGACGACCATGACGATGACACCAATCAGGATACTGAATCGAAATGAGAACATGAAGGACGTACAAAGCGTTCACATGAGGCTTTGTTGAAAAAGAGAAACGTTGCACCATGATGTTTTGTCAAAGTTGATATGAAATTTTTATGGACATAAATTTGTTCGAATCTAAGTTTGTTTGGATATTAAGTTTTTATAGATTCTAAGTTTGTTTAGATTGGATTCTAAGTTTTTTTTATTCTAAATTTGTCAAAGTTTCATGACATGCATTTGACATATTATGGATATAAATATGTTAATTAATATTGTGGGTTCTCTAATATTTATGGGGGAAGTTCTGTCAAATTGTTGGTTAAAATTTGGAACTAGATTCTAAGTTTATTTTTTGTATCGTTGATTTTTAAACTTGATCCTAAACATTTTGTGTATAAGGATAAGATTTAAAAACCGTCAAGGATTCTACGAAGAGTAGATTCGCCCCTTGTATGGTTCGTCTCGTGCTTACAAACCGTCAATCTATCCAAACATTTTAAACTTCTAAATTTATTTTAATTTTTCCATCCAGGTTTTTTTAAGCATAATGGGGAGTATTGAGACCAAACGCCTGTGTGTCTAGGGCTTGGGGCCTTATGTGCATGCCTTAAATGCCTGGCACAAAGGCGTTTGGCCCGTGTCAATGGGACGCAGGCCAAACCCCTTTTACAATGGCGTTTGGGAACAAAACGCGACCAGCATGCCCCAAACATCTGACACAAATGTGTTTGGGGGCCAAACACTTGTTACTATAGCGTTTTGGGCCCAAATGCGACCAAAAGGCCCCAAACGCCTGTTTTTTAAGCAATTGACCTGTCCCATTGGTGATTAGGACCACCAAAGTAGTGTTTGGATCTTAATCGCCTAGTTTGACTTTTTTATTGGTTGGTGGTGCCTGGTGGTTGTGCAATTAATAAGGGTAACTACTATTTGTAAACTATCCTTAAAAATCATATATTCACTCAACTAAACACCTTCTCACTAATTTTCAAGTGCTCTAAATTTCAAATACATTGCTCCTTCATTTTCTTTATTTGGATTATCCAATTTTCATCTCCAACTAAATGATCAGCTACACCGAAAAGGTAATGTTTGTTTAGTTTTCTTTAGTTTTTTAAGATTAAGCATATTCAAAGATGAGTCATTCTGATGTTTAGTTTTTTGTAATTTTTTAAAGATTAAACATCTTTAAAGATGAGCATCATGAAGTATCCATAAACCCAGGTGAGACGGTTACGCGACCGGGTTCATCGCATTAGCAAACTTGCAAAGTGAGGATGTTAGTGGTGAAAATTTTGATACGTTACAAGAGGCTGGAGATTTCTACTATACAATACACATCTGATGTTGGTTTCAGTGTACAGAAAGATGATAAACGCAAGAACAGAGAGGGAGAAACTGTGCTACGGAGATGGGTTTGCTCAAAAGAAGGAATTCAGGAGAAAAAATATATGGAGAAGCAGCGAACAGTGCAGGTAATCGAAACTGATTCAGAGGAAGCTATTGTTTTGTTTACTGCAAAATTGGAAATGGATCCAGGTATGCATTGCAAATACAACATTGACACGGATAATCTCTAGCGAATTTGTTCTGGGCAGACTCGACATGCCAAGTTGACTATCACTGTTTCGGTGATGCATTGGCATGCGATGCGACCTACAGAACGAACGCATACAAGAAATCGCTTGTGATTTTCCTTGGCGTGAACAATCAGTATAAGACCACAATATTTTGTTGCGCATTTATTGGTTGATGAGACTATGAAAACCTATCAATGGGTGTTGAGGAATTTCTTGGATGCCATGAAAAACAAGATGGGTAAGGCAAATGGGAAAAGCAATCAAGACGGTCCTCCCCAATTACAATCATCGACTTTGTGCATGGCATATCAAACAAAATGCCCAACCAAACGTGCATAACCCAAATTTTCTACAAGCATTCAAGAGAGTCATGTTTGACGTACTTAGTGAAGGGGAGTTTGAAGAGGAATGTGATTGTTTGATAAAGTCATTCAACCTCAGGCAAAACAAATGGGTACAATGGATGTATGTGAAGTGTGAACGTTGGGTAGAGGCCTTTCAACACGGGAAATTCTTTGCTTTCATGAGAATGACGCAACGATATGAAGGTATGAACACGTATATCTATTGATTCGTTGAACGTCGATCTAAATTATTTGAATTCGTGTTACAATTTGATCAGACGTTTGCACATATTTGACATAAGGAGAGGTTGGATGATTTGAAGTTGACAAATGAAATGCCTATGCTTCAAACTTACTTACGTGCATTAGAGAAACATGCGGTAAATGTGTTCACATAAAAACTGTTTAAATGTGTTCGTAAGGAGATCATGGGTGAAGCATCATTATTAGTTTGTGCTCTGACACATGATGGGGAGGCTCGAAATTATTCTTTGATCGAGTTTGGGGTGCCGGATGACTCATGCATAGTGACACGAGACCAAAAACTTGATACGCTCAAGTGTAGTTGTGGTAAGTTTGAATCATTGGGGATACTGTGCCGTCACATGTTTACTATTATGAAAGTAGAACATAGGCAACAAATCCTAAGCACGTGCATACTAGACCGGTGGTGGATCATTGTGAAGAGTAATATGCTACTAACCAGGTCAAGCCATTCTCACTGGATGCAGATGATACATTATTACTTAGGTACAATTCAATCCAACCAGCTGCCAAAAAACTTGCTCACTTTGTGTCAAAGTCAAAGAATAGTCGACTCGAGTCAAAGTAAAGGTTGGGATGTTTTGTGTAAAATATGAGACCTTGTGGAATGAAAAGGTCTCCAACAGACATGATGTGAAGCACGAGGATGTTGTAAAGATTAAAAGAGGCCCCGTTGAAGACCCGATAATCGTGAAGACGAAGGGTAGCCAAGGTGCTAGCTCGAGTAAAGCACGACCAATCACCCATCGATGTTGCCATTGTAAGAACACTGGACATACCAAATGGACATGTCCAGAATTTCCGAGCGATGTGCATGCCACGATGTCAGACGATAATAATGATGATCTAGAACCATCTAACGTGCAAGGTGCACACGCGACAGGGGTGTCCGGACAAGGTGCATCCCCTTTCAATGTGCAAGTTGCGTACACATTCAATGTGTAAGGTGTGTACCCATTCGACCCATCTGCATACCCACCACCATTCAACGCACAAGGTGGGTACCCTATGTACAACACAAACATCCCATACTGGTATAATTTTTCGTGTCCCCCGCCACAGTAAATGTACATTTTGGCATTAACTTTCTTTCATAGTTTTTTAGAATGTTAATAAAAATACATAATAACTATACAAAATCTGCTAATTTATAACTGTATAAAATAATTCTAACAACATCTATTTATCATGACTGTACACGATAACTTACAAAATGTCTTTTGTTTATAGTTGTACACAATAATATACAAAATTTATTTATCATTCTTGTACACAATAATATACAAAATCTGTTTATCATCCTTGTACACAATAATGACCATGACAGGCCTATGATCCTAATTCTATCCAAAACTTGCGCATTTGTCATTTCTGAGAAATTTAATGAGCTAGAGGTTATTGAAGAAGACAATAACGACGGAGCAATAAATTTCAAAGCATACGAAGATATCCCTCTTGAATCTGCTTTGAAATTTATTACACCGTCGTTATTGTCTTCTTCAGTAACCTCTAGCTCACAGAATTTATCAAAATTGGAAAATGGGCGAGTTCTTGAATAAGAACATAAAAAAATAGGACACGATAATGTAATACAATATTATCTATCCTTTAATTTTTTTCTCTTCTCAAGCCTTTGCTTTAAAGTAGGACTCTTCTTCAGTGGTAGCCAAGTCTCCGAGACAGATGAGTTCCTATTATAAATCGATCAACGCTATCATGTAACGTATAATATGAGATGTTCCAAGGATGGATGACAATCTTCAACAAAATATTACACCGAAGATCGTGCGATTTATACTCATGTAAAGATATTCCCAATATTCAACAAACTATCATACACTTCAAAAAATTCAACAACGACGTCCATAAATGAGCAAATCCTGAACAATTGAAAATTTTCCAATTACATACCTAAAAGAACCCTAACTCTAACTAAAACAAAACAAAAATAGAGCTGTAAGCTTTGAACATTCACCAAAATATCATACACCTCAATAAATTCAATAATAACAACCACAAATGAGAAAGTCCACAACAATCGAAAAAATTCAATACTAACAACCAAAAAAAAGAGCAAGTCGAGAACAATAAAAAAATCTCAATCACATAACTAAAGGAACCCTAACAAATAACTAGTAATGACAACCATAAATGAGCAAATCCAAAACAATAAAAAAATTCCCAATTATAGAACTAAAAGAACCCGAAACTATAACAAACAAAAAATAAAGCTCTCGAGCTTAACAAAATGTAAACAATATCTGACAAATTACCTGGGAACGATAGTCGCGAACCATTTCTGCCCTGATGTCATCCATATATCTCAAGACCCACACACCATAATCTCTCTTGTACACGTCATAATAAATGCATCATTAAAGGGTGAAGGAAGCCCAATCAAATTTGCGATCAGTAAACTTACCCATTTGATTGAGTGACCACTTGGGGCGACCTTGAAATTTTGAATGAAGAGAAGGTTGTTGGCGGGGGCAACTAATCTATGAGCTTAGGCCTAAATATCAAGTCCATTCGTTCTAACTATAATTTCATTCACAAAATATATAAAAAGGTAATCAATGTCAAAATCACACATGCTATAAGACAAATTACAAGTCATCATGAGGGGTTAGAACATACAATCATTTTTACCTTTTCGGTCCATCCCACATTAAGTCGGCCATTTGGCAAGGTGTCCCATACAGTAACTTCCCTATCCATGATTGAGATCTTGGTCATAAACCAATGATCTTGACCATCATATAGTGGAATACAAATCTAGATTGCACAATACATTTACACAATCATACTAAGTTAACATTTAATATCTTAACTACATTAAATTTGTTTACCGTCATTTCTAGCTCATGCGTTGGCGCATATCTATCCACAATCTTATGTTCCCTTACAAAACTAGGAAGCTCTATTAGTTTTAAAACACACTGACTCTACAGTGGCACAATAAAAACATAATACACAAGGTACATACAAACCTAAAATAAGGATGATACTGAGTAGTAGATACTCACAACAAAGAATGTGGGAACAAACTAGAATTGGTGGCTCATCAGTGAACGAGGAGCCTCCATGGTCAAAATACTGACAAACAAGTCTATAAGGTCCGAGCCAAGCCAATTTTCTGGGCCGAGAGTCTTTAGGTCTCTCAATTTAGAATGTCTAACAAGAATCTCACTACAAAATACAAATAAAAGACAAAATTAATAATAATTTGGCCATGATGGTGTGCCAAATTTTGTTAGATTAGTGTGACCTATCCTCTAATCTTTTCTAAAAAATATACTCCATTAAACACTCATTTCTCACTTCTAATGGGTCCAGTAATGTGTTGAGCCCATTTTAAATACCTTCTTGTTTCGTTTAGTGGTCAGTTTACCCTTCAAATAGGGTGGACTGAGTATAGGACCATCTCTCCTCTCCCAATTGCGCGCAACTACATCGGGAATCAACTTTCAGTAGACTCATACAAGACTTGTCTGCCTTTCCAAAACACATCCCCAAGTAAAGTGTTAGATTAATAGTTAGATTATACATGTTATATATATGGAAAAGATGAAATACGAATAAACATAATAATATCTTTCGACGTCATTTAGTTGTTCTAGTCATAAATAGTTTCCTAACCAATAGCACGTCAGCGAATACATTGTCTAAAGCATCCAGCTGGATGCACCTTTCAACATTATCAACTTTATATAAAGGTGATGAAAAGTCCGGTAGCTCTTCTTCGCGGGAGAGACTCATATCCTCATAAAAAAACTCCTTCTTCTTTACCTTGAGTCGGGGGGACATGTGGCTCATCGTCTTGGGCTTGAGAGTTGCCAGTGTCCCATTCCAAAAGACACACCAATGTTGTGCGCATATTCTCTTGGACAACCATCATCTTTCTTTCCATGTCCATTAATTGTGAATTCTCCACCCACATGTGTCAGACTCTGCCCGAAGAGCCCACCCTCATGGAGTTGGACTCCGCCTGAATAGTGACCACTTGTTCACTTAAAGCACCTAGCCCGATCACTTGGTCTTCAAGTATATCTGCACACATAACCTCTCGAACATACTTACGCTCACGATCCTCCCAAACCTCGCAGTTGCCTGGAATGGCTTGCATGTTTATATTGATCTGCATAATACGAATATATGTAATTAGTAATAAATAATCAATGATAGTATAACTAATCAAATTTTCAATATTCTAAAATGCTCACCGCCCAACTTTTAAACCAAGCTTCTCCTCCCCTTGATTTTACAAAATAAATCATTTTTGCAATTGAAATGTCGTTCCCCTTAGTGGCGAAGGCAGGTTCAAGTCAACATAGTGAGTAGCACATGCCAACTTCTCCAAATAAAACAACTGAATTGAAATGAACTTATTAGAAAAGATACATATGTTATCATGCGAAAGTAATACCAATGTACACTAAATATATTCCTGGTATAAATAACAAATATCTGGTAATGCTATGGTGGTGGTTGTTTTTTATATCTCGCGACACCGTCCACAAAATCTTTAAAACAAGAAGAAGTCCAATTCTTATGTTGGATGGTCACGGGTTACTTCACAACGTGAAACCATGAATGAATGATGATTGGTTTTGATTGAGGAGATAACAAAACCCCAACAGTGTACAACACAAAGGCTTGCCTCCAAAATCATTGTCAGACTCCTCAATAAAGAATTTTGACAAGGTGTTCACTAGAATATCACCTTTGGCATTCACCTAATTTGCCTTTAGATCTTTTATCTCATTCACATCACCATCAAATTTGATCTCCTGCCCACAGTCAAAGATGCCCAATATAGAAGTCACATCATTTGCGGTGACTTTGAATGTTAACCCGTGGATATTCAACGTGCAGGTGGCTGGATCGAAGCAACCTAATAGTTGCTGCAAGAAGTTCTTCTCTAGTTTGTGGCATTTAATATCCAACAAACCTCTAAATCCCATCTCCATGACCGCTCTCCTCTTCCCCTCATCAAAATTCGCAATAAGATCCTCAAATTTCTCGGGTTTACTGTGTGTGAGCAACTTCCATTTAAAGGTAGGCCTTCTTGTATGTCTAGGAGCAGGTCATCCACTCCACTTTCAATGGCATGGATTATATTTTCCTTCAAAATAATTGAGTTTCGCTTCCTTCGTCATACTTTTCCACTTTAAATCTAGATCTTTTCGTGTCCACATATCAGAAACTCACTTAAATTACAATCAAAATTTATCAATTCCATGATATAATGTAATGTTTGTTTAAACATACTTACTTCATGGCCACTAATTTTTTCACCTTCCGCCCTCATTTGAGCACATTCTTTTGTACTATTTTAGTATTAAACAACCACATAAACATTGCAACAATTTATATGAAGATATGTAACATTAAATTGATGATCTTATTAATTACTTACAAGTATACAAAGAAACCCTGTTGTGCCTTCTTCACGTTGACATTTGTGTTAACCACCTGAAATATATGTTTGTATAATCAAATTTAGCCATATGATAATGTCTTCTTATCATGATTATCCCTCATACTAATTTATAATGGATTGAATATCATCTCGTAAGAATGCTAAAATGGCATACCAATGTTATGTTCTTGTATATATATGTCCCTACTATGTTATTAATCAGCTTTATGCAATGACTATTTGAGATAATGAATTAATTGGAAGTCACATATATCAACAATCTTAGTAGATGATAAACATGATGTGAAAAGAATTTAAAGAATGCAAGACACTTAGTTGATCTAGTTGCAACATGCTCTTCTCCAAAAAATTCACAATTTATTATGTTAAAAGAATCATATTAGTAAATTTCCATTGCATAGGTAAGCTAGTTAAAAATTCTATAAATGTTCCAATCTCTATAATCATATAAATTAGTATGAGTTCTCTCTAAAGTAGGACTTTCCCTTTTATTTGATTGCTTGAAGGATAACATGTTCAATAGTATTCATCTAATAACAAATATACATATGAAATAACATAGTTTCCATGAAAGAAAATAACCTCAAGTAATATCTCCTTCCAACTAGTTTATTCTGTATAGAAACATGAAAAAGGAAAAAAATGAGAAACTAGTCTACAGCATAACAAGTTCCATTTGATTAGGTAAATCCAATTCAAGCTAATAATATTGAGATATAAGTTCCAGAAGTAAATGCAACCAACTTAGTCAATGATGATAAGTCTTTCATATTGATGATCAATAATCAAGAGGTAATATAAAAAATAGGGGATAGTAAAAAATATAAAAATATATTAAACGGAGTAAAGATGAAAATTCGCAGAGACGATGTTAAATGAAGATGAGAAAGCATTGTATATATTGAATGAAGTAAAGATGTTTTTTCACTACAAAATTGTGTACGAAATAAGCAGTAATTATCTAATAAGGAGAAATACATACATTTGATTAAATTTCGAAGTTGAAAATATCCCCATTAGACACAATAGCCTATTAACTTTTTTGTATAGGAAGACAAATGCTAAAAGGAAAATCGATTGTTAATTCAATATTTGTCATTCCTGAATTGTATACTCATTTTTTCAAAACTTGGACAACAGCTAGGTAACTTTAATTGATACGGGCAAGTATTTCAATTAATACTATAATACTGTAGAATAATATTCAAGCAAAACTGAAATATTGCCATATTTGGTTCTCTTGTTGCAACGATGATGATGTCTGCTTCACAAATAACACTTTCAGGCTCACTAGAATGAGAATGGACTACGGTTACAGTAGCATCAGCTTTGAGAAGAAGAAAAGAAACTGTCAATCCTAATCAACTAAAATCAAATAATAAAAAAAGCACAAATTTAATTTTTATACTCACGAGTCGTGTCTAATACAAAATTCCCTCAATGTAAACCAAATATTGCAATGCACGATTAATAGTTGGTGATTAAATTTTGAACCTAGAAATTTAATATCACTAATTAGCTCAAGATGTAACAAGAGTAGGAGGAAAACTTAGTGGAAGCATAAAGGGAGAGACATTATAAAAAATGACACAACGGTTCATGAAGCTTCAATATTGGAAGACTTCCACCTCACTATAAGAAAATCCTTGATTTATTATATTGAAGTATACCTGGAGGACTGCCACCTCCCTTCCTCCTACGTCTGGTTATAAAATTTATTTAGATGTAGGCTTATACTAGAACTAAATCTTTTCCTTAGGATGTACTACTTTGCTTGTTCAATGAAAAAATCAATATGTAATTGGCATTTTGAGGTATGATTTCTAATAGAATTATGCAATAATTTTGTATAATTAAATAAAATGATGTGATTTGATATATTGTGATATTGTCAAAATATATGTATTTTTCAATGTAATCCTTATACTTCTATACAAGTCATGTTATACAATTGTAAGTATAAGTAATAAAAATAAGTTATAAAAAGTATCTAATAACAATAACAAAACAATAAGTAATGAAAAATGCTATGAAAGACCTACGGTAGCATTCATAAAACTCTATGAAAGACCTAGATAGTATTTATAAAACGTTGTAAAGATCTACTACAGCATTTATAAAACACAATGAAATAATTTTTATAGCATTTAAAAAATGCTATAAAAAGCTTTTGATAGCTTTTAAAAAACGCTATCTTATGTAACAGACTTTTAATAATGTCGGTAGACATAACATTTTCGGAAACGCTATCGAAACCCTATGATAACCTTTTTTGGCCGCTATAGTAGCCTTTTTTTGTTGTAGTGTGTCTTGTCACCTCATCACATAACCCCCCAACAGGAGGGAATCTAAATCCACCATAGAGATTATGTTGCATAGCTCCTTGCATAATCTCAGAAAGTGTAACCTAAGCTAAAAACAATTTTAAGGGAGTGTTTATGCAAATTTTGGAAGTAAATGGGATATTAGTTCAATTTTGCCTAAAGTAATTCAATTGTTATTTAATTTTTAACTATGAATTAAAACAAACAAATTTAAATATGTGTCTGTACATGTATATGTATATATTGTAAAGGCAAAACTTCATAGTCTTTGATAATTTTTCGTGAAATTTTCACATCATGATATAAAAATCAAGAGAATAATTTAAAGAGAGTGAGAGAATAAATACATCATCATTTATGTGAAAAATCCATAAAGGGAAGAAAAAGCACGATGAGATTTTGATAGTATTTCATTATGGAGAAAGTGTTTACAAGGCTAATGCAAATTACATAGTCACCTTATTTCTTATGGGTGTTTAGGGTTGCTGTGTTCCATTTGGAGTTACATCTTGCCTCTATTTATAAGCTTTAATATAATCTGATACAACTTATCTAATTCTTTATGAACATAGAATTAATAGAATATTCCTCTGTGAACCAATTTATCAACATTGTCAACTTAAGTACATCTTGACTATTTGATCAATCTAATGGTCTTGATTAGCTTCTCTTTGGATTTCCACGTCGGCAATCCATATACTTTCGTCTGATTTGGTTGTTCTTCATACCTGCCAAGTTGCTTCTATGATTCTCGCTCTATCTTCTCTTTGATGGAGTCTTTGGTCAAGATCTTACCACGTGTCATGTGAAATTTTGTCTGTATATTGGCATCCATTACACTCAATCAAATTTTATTCATTGATGTGTAATGATCATTTTTTGTTCTCACGCGCTTCTTGGAAACATGCAATGTAGTTTTCCAGAAACTTTTTTACTGTCTACTATCAACGACGACTTTTTCCTTTTATTCTGTGGTTACGTTCTTTTGTTCCCATTTACAGATGCTTTACGATTGTCGAGTAACTTATTGGTCAACCTGTTGTTGATGATGATTATTTCTCCTTCATTTGCTGTTATGCCTTTCCGTTCCTTTCATTATGGGCTCATTGGTAAAAAAAATTCCCATTTTCTTCATTTTTCTTTTCCTTCTCTCGTACATTAAAACCTGCGACAAGATTGTTGTAGAAGGACAAGAACATAATAATTTATTGAAATGTGTGAGGAGCGAGTGTACCATTTCATAATTGCATCGCAACAGTTTGAGTTTGATGTTCTGCATTTATTGGTAGAGTTTCTCCCATTTCCTTCGCTACGGGCTTATTGATATAGTTTCTCCCTTTTCTTTTATTGCGGGCTCATTGGAAATTTTCTCGCATTTCCTTTGCAATGGACTCATTAGAGAGTTTCCTTTGCAAATAAAGAATTATGGTCCCATTTTTTATTTTGAAAGAAGGGACTTATGAACTGCGTGTTTTTAAGGACTTAGGTTCAAATAAAGAACCAAGTTTTATCATACCACTATGATTGTTTCTCTCTAAGTTTCACTTTGGTATTGAGATGTCTTGATTTGATATTTCCATTTAGAAAGTAATTCTTGGGAACACATGACACAATTTTTCATGCTACTATTTGACAGGCCATTGTTAATCTCCCTGTTAGAGGATGCTCTTTTCAACCCTTATGCCGTTGCTGATACGATTGTAGTCTTTTGTAATTTTCTTTTCTTTAAGACTTAGCAAATTTCATCTATTCTTTCATTTTATTTTGCTTCTCACTTTGTCTTTCTTTATTCACTTTCCTTTCTTTTCTTTCTCATTTCATATTCCACTTCTTCTTTCATCATTTTCACTTTTTTCTTTATCCACTTTCACTTTCTCCACTTTTCATATTTGTTCCTTTCTTCTTTTTGGTTTTCTTAGATGAAGCTAAAATAACCACTGATCGCTTGACCTCACAATTCCTATCTAGTTCCATTTTTTTAATTTCTTTTGAAGCTTCATTTGCTTCTCACTTTTTTTTCTTTGTTTTCTTTCTTTTCCTCGCTTTCATATTTCTTCCTTTCTCCTTTTGGTTTTTTCTAAGTGTTGAATATTCTTTCTAAGATTCTGACATCTTGAGATCTTCTTCCTTTTCAATTCTCCCTTCTTTTTAGATTTCTTGCTTTTGTTTTCTTTCTTTTCAGAATTCTCCCTTTTCAAATTTCTTTCTTCTCATAAATCTTCCTTTTTGGTTTCCTTTAGAGGGTAGTGTTGCAGACACCATTCCTCGCAGACTTAAGCTCTTAGTGAGCTCAAGAGCCTGTTTTTTTTTAGAAAGCAAAAGTCTTCATGGACATGAACTTTCGGTGAGTTCATGGGCTTGTTTTCTTTAGAAATCAAAAACCTTTATGGACATGAACATTTGGCAAGCCCCATTTTCTTTAGAAAGTAAAAGTCTTCATGGACATAAACTCTTAATGAGCTCAGGGGCTCATTTACTTCTGTGATCAATGGTCGTAGATACTCCCAAGAACAAAAGCTTTTCACAAAGCTCAAGAGCCCTAAATTTTGTGTCAGGCTCTTGCTAGAGTTTCTCCCATTTTCTTTTCTTTTCCTTTTTACCGTACACAATTATCTATGACAAGAATGTTGAACAACACCATATACAATATCTAAATGAAAAGAATAGGGAACAAGTATACCGTAACTTTCTTCTAGAAGATCGAATCTCATTCCGTAAAGAATTTAAAAAATTTGACTTCCATAGCTTTGTAGTGAAGTTCATGAGTTGGTGAAGCTCAACAAATGAAGCTAATAGTTTTGCATACTCTTTTTTCATTAACATCTTCCACGAAATTTTCATAACTTTTGATCGCATCTCTGAATTAAATTCCGTAAAATTTCTATGAAGTAAACTTCTATATCTTTCCGATGATATAAGATTTTTCATGTAGTTGACTTCCAGTAAATGCAGTTTAATTTCTAAAATTGACCAATCTACATATTCTGTTTTCTCAAACTGCCTTTACAAAAATTGTCATAACTTTTGATTGAGAGCTCTATATCAAGTTCTTCAAAAATTTTCAAGAAATAGATATCCATGTTTTCTAATGATATATTATTTGCTATGTAATATTATCAAAATTGATACAGTTTAAAGATTAAATTTGAGAAGCATTCATATATTTACTTTCCTGAACAACGCCGATCAAAACTATCATATCTTTTGATCGGGAGCTTCAAATTGATTTCCGTAAAATTCTCCATGAAGTATATTCCATATCTTTCCGTTGATATAAGATTCTTCATGTAGTTGGATGCGAATCGATACAATATAATTTTTGAAATTTACTTTTCTGCAAAATCTTCATTTCTGAACAGCTTTCACGTACCACAACATTTGCCCCCGAGATTTGAATTGAATTCCGAAAAAATTATTCAGGAAGCTAATTTCTGTATCTTTCAAAAGATCATGATTTTATATGTAGAAATTTTTCATTCATTATAGTTTAATAATGTTTAAAAACTGGTAAGATGATCGAGTGTTAAGTTGGCCGAGTTAAATACACTATTTTTAGTGTCTCGAGCTAGATGCATGATCTCAAAAGGAAAATTTATTCTAGTTTGATAATGTTTTAAAACTCAAATCAGTTTAGGTCTGATGTAATAAATTATTTACATGATGCTCGATTAAGAGATATTGTCATGCTAATGTTTATTTGGTTGAGCTATCAATATGTGTATACTAGCGATCCAAGTTTTATAAATGTGTTTTATGCTAATACATGCTTAGCATGACTCTCTTTAAGATAAAATGATGAAGACGCAAGAATCAAATATTACAATTATCAAGGAATCTTTGTAATTTATCATTTTTTGTAATAATTGTGTTGGTTGTCAAATAATTAGGCAACTATTTATGCTTTTTACTATTTTCAAAAGTAAACAAAAGTAGAAAGGTAAAATGTTTTTACTTTTGTAGAATATAATAGTTTAGGTACTCGATGAGTTCCCGATGAACTCCACTTTCCTTGACTATAAATTGGTAGCCCTCTCTCATTTGTTCCTCAGAACTCATTTTTAACTCTTAACTATTTTGATAACAATGCATTCTTCCTCCCTCTTCTGTAAATCTTTCTTCTTCCTTTTCTTCAACGTTAAATAGTGAGCGGGAGCACTATTTAGTTGTTGCCAATAATTAATGTTTGTGGAAGTTTTAATCTTACACTTTAATACAGATTTACTATTTTTATGCTTAATTCTTACATCCTAATACCTCCTATCTAATTGCTTTAAGTTATACTTGATTCCACACATTTTGGTATTAGAGTAAAATCTGGTGGTGATAATTACTGTTTACTACAATTATTTACATAATTAATTCGGTCACAACTTGTTATGGCCGGTTATTGCTTTTATTGTTACTTAATTTCTTATATGAATAATTGCTTTTGCATAATCCCACTCTCCGCCTAAGTGGCTAGTTATTTTTATGCTTGATTATTTCTCTGTAATCTTTTCAGATCATATTTGATTAGCTTCAGGCACCACAATAAGTCCTGAGGCTAGGGTGGTTTTAAGGGCAAAGTGGTGAAGAGTCGACCTGGTAGGTGGTTGTAGAAGTCATAGCAGACTACTGATCAAAATTTTCAATCATAAAAATAATTTAGTTTTTTTTAGCAATAAGTAGATTATCTAGAAGTAGTTCTTCTAGTAGCATTGGGTCTACAATTTTTTCAATATTCAACATAATGAATGAAGAACATTTTGAATTATTAGATCATAAATATTTTGAATACCTTCCAGATGATCAAGAAGATCATTCTAAAAACTTTGCAGATGATCAAGTAGATCATGGGGTATGGAATATTCCCAAAATCCCCAATAAAAATATTAACTTTAAATTCTCTTCTAGATTATCCATTAATAATTATCAAGATATTAGGATTTGAATAGAGCAAGAATTAATAAATTTAAAAATTAAAAGTCTAGAACCAAAAGGAATAAGTTCCCAAGGAAGTTAGACAAACCTTAATAATAAACAATCTAATAAAATTAATTATCAATCTTTTAATTCTCAAATTAGGGAGTATAACCAGTCTATTACCCCTAGGAGTTCCTTTTCTAAATCATCTATTAATAATCAAGATTTTAGGACTCAAAAATTAGTACAAGAATAAATAAATTCTAAAAATTTGAATCTAGATATCCTGAACCAAGAATATAAACCAGATTGGGAAAGGATAACCCAACACAATGATGACCCAGCCAATCTTGATAGACGTAATAGGTTGAGAATAAAATATAATATGGACCAAAGAAGAATCATACTTGCTAAATGGAAGGAATTCATGCAAGAATTTAGAGTTGATACGCTTTTCCTTGATTATGTCAAGGATATTAATGAGAAAAATATCAAGGTAATTTCAAAATATAAATGGGTCAAGGAAGACTCCAGTGTGGTCACTACTAGTCATCCCCCACCTGAAAAAATACTAATTAATCATAAAAATTCTGAACCTAAAAAAGAATTTATTGAACCCTTCCAAATTCATTATGAGAAAACTCTTGATGAGAAAATACTTAAAAAGTTAAAATTTTTAAAATCAGATAGTCATAGGATAGAATCCAACTATGAGTGATCCACAATTCATGAATCTTCCAACAGTAATATTGAAGAAAATTGTAGGTCATAATCCCATGAATTATCAAATAACATTGAGGAACCATCCAAATATTTAAAAATTAAATTATCTGTTAAGGTTATTGACCAAGACAGTAACTCTGAATAGATAATCATAGATTAGAATCTACCTATGAATCTTCCACAATCAATGAACCTTCAAATATTAATAACATTAAAGAAACATGAAAGAAATTAGAAACTAATGAATCATCATATTCCTCTTGGGTTGTTAACCAATACAATCATTCAGAATCCAAAATTAAACCTAAAAGTAAAAACATAATTAATCACAAAACTCTTTAATCAATGCTTCTTCCTAGGCACAATGCCAATATGAAGGAGTTCAGAAATATATCATAATAGTCCTCCAATACAACGGCTATAATGATACTAAAAAATCAATTATCAATGGCAACAATGACTCTGCAAAAGTCAAAATGACTTTAAAAATAATAGTAATGAAGACACCAAAATCTAAAATAACAATTATCAAGAAACAACAACAGTTGCTCCACGGAAATAAAGCAACAATAGTCACAATGACTCTCTTCAAGACATAATGAAGACGCAGGAATCCAAGATTATAATTATCAAGGAATCTCTGTAATTTGTCATTTTTTGTAATAATTGTACTAGTTGTCAAATAATTAGGTAACTATTTATGTTTTTAATATTTTTAGTAAAAAGTAAACAAAAGTAGAAAGGTAAAATGTTTTTACTTTTGTAGAATAAAATAGTTCAGGTAAGTGATGGGTTCCCAGTAAACTCCACTTTCCTTGACTATAAATAGGTAGCCCACTCCTATTTGTTCCTCAAAACTCATTTTCAACTCTTAAAAAACTGGTTTTGAGAGCAAAGCTCTCTTCTTCTTCCTCCCTCTTCTGTAAATCTTTCTTCTTCTTTTTCTTCAATGTTAAATAGTGAGTAGGAGCACTATTCAATTGTTGCCAATAAAACTATTTGTGTAAGTTTTAATCTTACACTTTAATACAAATTTACTCTTTTGTGTTTAATTCTTGCATCCTAATACCCTCCTATCTAATTGCTTTAAATTATACTTGATTCTACACATTTTGGAATCATGACTTCAATGTAGCATTAACTCAATGGTATCGAAAGGGGGGAAATAGGTTTTCACAGACATAATGAAAGTTGTTACGGTAACAGAAAATTTTTAACAGTGAACCTTTTAGGACAAGTAATTTTTAAAATTAAATTTCCAAACAAAAAATAATAAAAGAATTTCTGATACTGGAAGGAGCTTTCTCAGTCATGCCTGACGAATTTAAAAAAAGGCATAGGCATGGTGTAGAATCCTTGACTAGAAGAATCACGATCACTTTCAGAAAACATGTGAAAATGATTAATGGTTCAATAATAGAAGAGTCTTTGGCTCAATAATTGGCCCTTAAAACCCAAATAAATGAAGAGTCTTCTACTCCAAACCAAGCTCTTGCATATTCAAATCCATTGTGAATGTTGGTTATTTCTTTTAATGTTGCTCAAGTGCTTTCATGAATAATTGCTTATATCTAATCTCATTCTTCGCCCAAGTGGCTGGTTATTCGTATAATTGATTATTTTTTTATATTATTTCTTTATCTAATCTGTGAATTTGACGTATTAGTTTCAATTTTGTTAGCTTCAGAAACCATAATAAGACCTCTTAGATACGTAAATTCCGAGGGTAGGGTGGTTGTAGGGGGAAAGTGATGAAGAGTCAACCTAGTAGGAGTTGTAGAAGTCATACCAGATTGCTAATAAAAATACAGTATGAAATTTTTAATTAGAAGAATAATTTAGTTATTTGAGTCATGAGTAAGATTATCTAGAAGTAGTTCTTCTAGTAACATTGGGTCAACAATGTCTTGAATATCTGACATAATGGATGAAGAATGTTTTGAATGAGCAGATGATCAAGTACATCATAAATATTTTTAATACCTTCCAGATGATCAAGAAGATCATTAATACTTTGTAGATTATCAAAAAGATCATAAGGTATGGAATATACTCAAAATCTCCAATATTGAGGGATGAAAGTTCAAATTCAGAAAGCCATAGCATATAATCAACCTATTAATCTTTTACAATAGATGAATCTTCAAACATTAATAAAATTGAAGAAAATTTAAAAAATTTAGAAATTAATAAATCATCCTCCGTTAAGGACATTAACCATAAATATTCTTTAATCATTGTTTCTCCTTTCAAAGTTACAAAGAAAGAAGAACCTAAAAAAATTAGTTGTACAACTAAATTATACCAATCAAAGTCTAATTAAAATAGAAAAATAATTAAACAAGATTGAGAATAAGGTTTATGATCTTCATAAACCTAAATCTAATGAAAATCTGAAAAAAAAAACCTTTGATAAATCTTTTAGATAAAATCACTTTAAATATTGTTCCTTATAATAAACAGATTGATAAAATGCTTCAAGAATTAACAAATAAACCTGTTGAATCATCTTCTACTGTTAAGATCGTTAACCAAGACAATAGACCAGAATTTGAAATTAGGCATGAAAAATTTCTTGTTAAACTGCTTAAAGATTGATTATCAAGAATCCACCAATAAATCTTCCACAATTCATGAATCTTCAAACATTCATAATATTGAAGAGTCATTTAGAAATTAATAAATAAAAAAATGGCCTAAAAATCCTATTCCTCCTAATATTCAAATTTTTGAAAATTCTTTAGATAATCAATTTTTTTTCTGCAGAGAAATTATACGAATGGAATATTGATGGACTTACTGAGCATGAAGTTCTCAATAAATTACAGCACATAGAAATGGGAGCTAACAGGTACATTACAACACATAGTTTGCCTCACAATGAAGTAATCGATCTTTTTGTCTCAAGATTCACACGAATACTTTATTCTTGGTGGAAAAATATCTAAAAAAAGAATCCAAAAATACCATCCTTTTAGCAGTAAAGATTGATGCTGAATGAACTCTAATAATTGGAGAAGATCAGGAAACAATACCTGATACTATTAATACACTTCTCTACACAATAATTGAACACTTTATCGGAAGATCAAGTAATATTACTTCGCGTATCCATGATCAATTCACTAATCTTAAGTCCAGCCCTAAGTGATTTCCACTAGTATAAAAATATATTTTTATCCAGAGTAATGAAAGGGATGACAATAATCAACCCTTCTGGAGTGAATAATTAATTAATGGATTACCCAATTTGTTCACACATAAAATTAGAACAATCATTTTTAATAACCTAGGTAATATAGACTATATTAATCTCGCCTATGGTGCAATAATACATTAGGAAGATCTAAAAATATGTATTAACATAAAAATCAATAAACAAATTAAAATAAACATAAAAATATCTGACACACTTTTCTCCACAAATAAAATTATTCTAGAAGAAAATTCAGTAAAAAAATTATTGATAAAAGTAAAATTAAGTGTTTTAAATATGTCCAGAGTGGTCATTTATTTACATTTGTCAAGTAAAAAATAAAGTTAAATCGATTAAAAATATCTGATGAAGATAAACAAGAATGTTTAGAACCATAGAGTCAATAGAATATTATGAAATAATAGTGATGATTTAAGAGAATTTGAATACCATGAATCCTCAGAATCTAACTTTTCGAGTTTTGACAATAATCCTCATAACATCTCTATGGGGTGTAGGGATAGTTGTTGTCAAAAGTAAATGTTTTAAATAAAAATGAAGAACACGAAAATCTCTTGATGGATTTAATTAGGAAAATTCATAATCAAGAATTAAAACAAGAATATTTAGAAAGACTTAAGAAAGTAATTCAAAGAAAAGAAAATTCTAAGCCTAATAATAACAATACTGCAAGCCTTTTAGAAACTCAAGAAAGAATCAATAAGGTTAAAAGAAAGGAAGAATAAGTTACTATACCAGAACTTCAGAAAGAAATTAAAACTATTAAAATTAAAATAAAAGAATTAAAAAATTCAAATACAGAAATAAAAAAATGAATTAAACCTTTTGAAAATAGAGAGTTTAATTAAGAATCAGAAATCTAGTAAACTAGGAAAACGTAGTAAATTTCCAATTTCTAATAATGAGGTTGAAGAACGTGTTATCAACAATCAAACCAATGATAATTTCATACAAATTCTGAATCAGATCAAAATAAAAAAAATGGCAAATATTGCTCAATATAATAATTCAAGATTTTGATTTCACAACAATGTATCTTGTTGATTCAAGAGCAGACTTAAATTGTATGCAGTAATGACTAGTTCCTACCAAATACTTTTGGAATGGATAAAATATTCAAAACCAAACAAAAGAGACTTAAAAGAAAGATTTATAAATACTGATATATTCTCCAAGATTGACGTAAAGTATAGATTTTGGCAAAATCAGATAAATAATATTATTGCATTTGGTAGTTATACAATAATGTCGTTTAATCTTAAAAATACTCCAAGTACAATAAATGAAATTTTCAATCAATTCGTTAACTTCTTAATTATCTGCATTCTTATAAAATAATACTGGTTGAATCTCTCAATTTCTTACATAAAGTAATATTATTATTTTCTCTAAATATGTTAAACAATGCTGGAAATATTTTAAGTTGACTGACAAGATAATAAAAAAATAGTTTAATTATCTCTGCAAGAAAAAATAGTTTGTTTCAATCTAACATTAGATTTCTTGAATTTGAAATCTATCATTCCATTATTAATCAAATTATATAATTTGCTTTGATTGAAAGATGTCTTTTAAAAATCAATGGTAAATCTGCAAAAATGTGTTTTGGATAAAAAAATATTACTTCAAAACAAATTCTTGTCAGATAGTAGCATATTCTCAATACTTATAATTTCAATATTAAATTTATCAATAATAAAAATTCTTGACTCCCTTACTGGTAATCTTTTGCAAGAAATCATACCAAGATTCTACAATGGTGCAATTTGAGTAATGTGACCTAGTAGAATATGGAAAGGTAGAACCCATAATACTCAATCAAAATTCTTTTAAAATAAAAAATATCAATGACAGGGCAACCCGCTTTTTTCTTAAAATTCTCATCCATTAAATTATGGTCATAATGGATTTGAATATCCAAGGAATTACTAGATTAATGAATCTGATAAAATTTTGGAAGAAATTGGATTGTGGCATAATTTTGATGTAGCTTTAATTCAATGGTATAAGAAAGGTGCAAAACTAGGTTTTCACAAGGATAATGAAATATGTTATGATAACAGAGAAATTTTAAATGTGAACCTCTTGGGACAAGCAATTTTTAAAATTGAATTTTCAAACAAAACAATAAAATAATTTATGATACTGGAAGGAACATTCTTCGTCACGCCTGATGGATTTCAAAAAAGATATAGGCATACTGTAGTATCCTTAACAAGGAGAATCAGCATCACTTTCAGAAAACATATTAAAATGATAAATGGTTCAATAATAGAAGAGTCTTCGACTCAACAATTGGCTCTTAGGGTCCAAATCAGTAAGGAGTCTTCTACTCCAAACCAAGCTTAAGCAACAATATTTTGGTCCATCAGATCCAATCACCAATCAACCATGATCAACAAATTTGACCAATTCTCAATATATTTTGATGCCCAATCTCTTTAAAAAAATACAAGAAATCATCATTAGATTTTCAAAAATTGGCCAGCATAAATTTCTTCGATATTGAGCCTCGATTCGCTCATTTGAAGGATCCTGCTCAAATTGCAAAAGCCCATTTCATCTCTAAACTCGATTATGTTCCTAGACATAATAACAAAAATCTCAGTTTCTACTAAGACATTCTCTTAGAAACAGAATCCATAAAAATTAGCCCAATCAGAAATTCTGAAGAATGAATCATTTACCATTTTTTCTCTATCCTCAGTATCATAACTATGGATGAATGGAAAATCCATCCTTCAAGTTTCAAAGTACTTTTGAATAAAAAATAATACAATTATTTTGACTATATTGATGCGCGACACAAGATTTTCATGCATCAAAATAGTGATTTTTCTCACTTTTGGTTTTTAAAGTTTGATAACAATTCCAAAATTGAATTTTCAAATTGGTTCTTAAAATGGTGGTCCATTCATGGTCTTACCTTAGGACTTTTTCCAATTGATTTACGATAATATTTTAATTTATTTTTAAAGGTTTACAAGCCCTCTCCAATTGAGGATTCCTTTCCCTAAAATACAAAATATCTTGGATTTTGAAATTGTAATACTTGGTTGAAAATAGAATCCTCACCAGACAGTACTATATTAAATGGTGGGATAAGTTGAATACCCAGAAAATAATTCCATCTATCAATTATGAATTTGCAAAAATTCATTCCATTAAGAGACTTAAAAATTCTTTTATCCAAGCTCCATTAAAAATTTATGAGCACATTCACCCCTATACACAAATCAGACAATCCAGTCAAAATCCATCCAAATCTGAATCCATAACGAATTGAGAACCCTCTTCAAAGGATAAATCGAATTCCATGAATCCAAAAACCAAGTTAGAGAAGAAATTAATCCAAAAAATGCATCTCCTTTTAGAAAACAATAATGAATCTGACTTTAAATAATCTGCAGAGCCAAGTCATCAAATAAACCAAAAAAATCAATCTTCCAGAAAGGTTACTCCTCTACAATTGAAGGATCCATTCAATAATATTGATCTTAGTGGTAAATGAACAAAATAATTCATCCTTGGAACAATGCCAATATCAAGGAGATCAGAAATATATCATAATAGTCATATACTGCAACGGCTATAATGATACCCAACAATCAATTATCAATGACAACAATGACTCTGCAAAAGTCACAATGACTTTCAAAATAAGAGTAATGAAGACACTAAAATCCAAGATAGCAATTATCACAGAACAACAATAGTGGCTCCACCGAAATAAGCAACAATAGTCATAATGACACTCTCTTCAAGACACAATGATGAAGCCGCAAGAATCCAAGATTGCAATTATCAATGAGCAACAATTTGTCATTTTTATAATAATTGTACTAGTTATTAAATAATTAGGCAACTATTTATGCTTTTTACTATTGTCAAAAGTAAACAAAAGTAGAAAGGTAAATGTTTATACTATTTCAAAGAAAAACTGGTTTTGAGAGAAAAGCCCTCTTCTTCTTCCTCTCTCTTCTATAAATCTTTCTTCTTTTTTCTTTAAGGATAAATAGTGAGCGGGAGCACTATTTAATTGTTGCCAATAAAAATATTTGTGTAAGTTCTTAATCTTACACCTTAATACAGTATTTACTGGTTTTGTGTATTAAATTGTTGCATCTTAATACCACCTATTTAATTTCTTTAAATTATACTCAATTTTGCATCTTTTGGTATTAGAGCAACCGCATCTTAATTCTTGCATCTTAATAACCCCTCTATAGTTACTTTAAATTATAGTTAATTCCACATCTTTTGGTATCAAAGTCAAACCTGGCGGGGATATTTACTGTTTTCTATACTTATTTGCATAATTAATCTGTTCACCGCCTATTATGGCTGGTTATTGATTTTATTGGTACTTAATTGCTTACCTGAATAATTGCTTTTGCATAATATCACTCTACGCCCAAGTGACTGGTTATTTTTATGCTTGATTATTTCTCTGTAATCTTTGATTATTTAATCAGTTTCTATTTGGTTAGCTTCAGGCACAACAATAAGACCTCTTATATACATAAATCCCAATGGTAGGGTGGTTGTTGGGGTAAAGTGGTGAAGAGTTGACTTGGTAGGAGGTTGTAGAAGTCATAGAATATTTTTTTATCAAAATACAGTATGAAATTTTCAATCATAAGAATAATTTAGTTATTTTTTAGTAATGAGTAGATTATCTAGAAGTAATTTTTCTAGTAGCATTGGGTCTACAATTTTTCAATATCTGACATAATGATTGAAGAACATTTTGAATTAGCAGATGATCAGATAGATCATAAATATTTTGAATACCTTCCAGATGATCAAGAAGATCATTCTGAATACTTTGCAGATGATCATGTAGATCATGGGTATGGAATATACCCAAAATTCTCAATAAAAATATTAACTTGAAATCCTATTCTAGATTATCCATTAATAATGATCAAGATATTTGGATCCGAATAGAGCAAGAATAAAAAAAATTAAAATTTAAAGTCTAGAACCAAAAGGAATAAGTTCCCAAGAAAATCAGACAAACCTTAATAATAAATAATCTAATAAAATTAATTATCAATCTTCTAATTCTCAAATTAGGGAGTATAGCTAGTCTATTACCCTTTGGAGTTCCTTTTCTACATCATCTATTAATAATCAAGATTTTAGGACCAAAAAATTAGAACAAGAATTAAGAAATTCTAAAAATTTGAATCCAGATACCCTAAACCAAGAATATAAACCAGATTGGGAAGGGATAACCTAACACAACGATGATCCAACCAATCTTGATAGGCTTTATAAGTTCATAGAAGAAATATAATATGGATCAAAGAAGAATCATATTTGCTAAATGGAAGGCATTCATGCAAGAATTTAGAGTTGATATGTTTTTCCTTGATTATATAGAGGATATTTATGCAAAAAAATATCGAAGTAATTTCAAAATATAAGTGGGTCATGGAAGACTATATTGCGGTAAATGTTAGTCATCCATCACCTAAAAAATCTTAATTATTCATAAAAATTCTCAACCTAAAAAAGAATTCATGGAACCCTTCCAAATTCATTATGAGAAAACTCTTGATGAGAAATAGTCAAGAAGTTAAAAAAATTTAAATCAGATAGCCACATGATAGAATCCACCTACGAGCCATCCACGATTCATGAAACTCCCAACAATAATACTGAAGAAAATTGTAGGTCATAATCCCATGAATTATCAAATAACAATAAGGAACGATCCAAATTATTAGAAATTAAATCATTTGTTAAGGTTATTTACCAAGACAATATCTTTGAATTAGATAACCATAGGTTAGAATCTATCTATGAATCTTCCACAATCAATGTACCTTCAAAAATTAACAAAATTAAAGAAACAATAAAGAAATAAAAAACTAACGAATCATCTTATTCTGCTAGGGTTGTTAACCAATACAATCAGTTAGAATTTGAAATTAAACCTTAAAAAATCTTAATTAATCACAAAAATCTTTAATTAATGCTTGTCATATCAAGATTTCAAAGGAAGAAGAACCTAATAAAAACAACTCAATTACGCAAATCAAAGTCTAATTACAATAGGTAAATAATCAGACAAAATTGAGAGTAAGGTTGATGATCTTCATGAACTGATTCTAGTGAAACTCTGGAAGAAAAACTTTTAATAAATCTTTTAGAGAAAACCAGTCTAAATATTGTTCCCCTTAATAAATGATTAATAATATGCTTCGGGAATTGAAGGTAATCAATCAAGACAATAGTTCATATTTAGAAAGTCCTAGGTTAGAAGTCCACCCATGAATCATCCACAATAAGTGAATCATCAAAGATTTATAATATTGAAGAATCAGTTAGAAATTAATAAATTAGAAAGAAATGGCCTAAAAAGCCTATTCCTCTTGATATTCAAATTTATGAAAATTTTTAGTTCATCAATTTTTTGTGTCTGTAGAGAAATTATACGAATGAAATACTGATGAACTTTCTTAACAGAAAGTTCTCAACAATTTACAGCACATGGCAATGTGTGCTAAAAGCTACATTACCACACATAGTTTGCCTCATAATGAGGTAATCAATCTTTTAGTCACAGGATTCACAGGAATATTTCATTTCTGAAGGGAAAAATATCTCACAAAAGAATCTAAAAATATCATCTTTTCAGCAATGAAGATTAATGTTGAAGGAACCCCAATTATTAGAGAAGATTAGGAAAACTGCTTGATACTATTAATACACTTCTCTATACAATAATTGAACACTTCATTGGAACGCCAAGTAATATTACTTCATGTATCCATGATCAATTCACTATTCTTAGGTGTCCAACCCTAAGTGATTTCCACTGGTATGAAAATATTGTTTTATCTAGAGTAATGACAGTGGATGATAGTAATCAACCCTTTTGAAGAGAAAGATTCATTAATAAATTAGCCTATTTTCTTCACACACAAAATTAGCACAATCCTTAGTAATGACCTACGTAATAAAGATTATAATAGTATCACCAACGGTACAATAATACATAAGGAAAGTCTAAAAATTAACATAAAAACCGATAAAAATTTAAAAAAGAAATGAAAACTACAAAATATAAATTGGATCATTTTTATGAGTAGTATGGTTTATCCACTATAAGCATATAAAACTTATAACCAATACTTCTCCATGAATAAAAATTTTGACAAACATTTCTCTAAGAATAAAAAATTTATCAATAAATTTAATTGTTTTAAATGTGGCCAATGGTCATTTTACAAATACTTGTCAAGTTAAAAATAAAATTATTCAATTAAAAATCCATGATGAAGATAAACAAGAATTGTTTTGAATCATAGAGTCAATAGAATACTATGAGAGTGATAGTGATGATTTAGGAGAATTTGAATACCCTAATTCCTCTAAATATAACTCTTCAAGTTCTAATAATTATTCTCCTAACATCACTATCGGGTGTAGGGATAGTTGCTGTCAAAAAATTAATGTCTTAAACAAAAATTAATTAGAAAAATTGAAAATCCAGAATTAAAACAGGAATATCTTGAAAGACTTAAAAAATTAATATAGAAGAAAGAAAATTCAAAGTCTAATAATAATAATTCTGTAAGCCTTTCACAAACCTTAAAAAAATTCAATAAGTTTAAGGGAAAAGAAAATGAAGTTACTTTATGGGAACTTTAAAAAGAAATTAAAAATATTAAAATTGAAATAAAAGAATTCAAACATTCAAACACAGAAATAAAATAAAAATTAAATCTTTTAAAAATAGAGAGTTTAATTATGAATCAGAAATCTAAAGAACTAGGAGAACCTAGTAGATTCCTAATTTCTGATAATGAGGTTAAAGAACCTATTATCAACAATCAAGATGATTATAACATCATCTAAATACTTAATCACATCAGGATGAAGATTTGAAACATAATGGTCAAATAATTATTCAAGATTTTGATTTCACAATAATGCCTCTTATTCTTTCAGGAGCAGATTTAAATTGTACGCAGGGAGGCTAGTTCCTGCCAAGTACTTCAAGAAGACAAGAGAATCTATGTCATCTGCCAATTGTACTCGTTTGCAAATTAATTATGAAATTTCTAAAGTCCATATTTGCCAAGACAATGAGTGTTTAAAAACATCATTTGTCTTAGTAAAAAATATGACTGAAAAAATTATTTTAGTTTTACCATTCATTTCTCTGTTGTATTCTTTTACCACAGAGTATGATGGGATAATAACTTATCCCTTGGATGAACCTGTAAAATTTAAATTTCTTTCTTTTTCTCACAATGAGAATTTGAAAACTCTAAAAAAAATTCTGTTTTCAAATCCATAATTTTAATTTCTTGTAAAGAAAAACATTAGTGTTTTCTATGAAGAGAAATGAAATTCAGAAGAATTGAAGAACAACTTCAAATTCATGCTCAAATGAAAATCTTTAAATGAGCAGTTCATCGCCTAATGATTAATTATAAGCCTCTTAACAATATTTGAGATAGATAAAATATCCAATACCAAACAAAAGAACTTAATAAAAAAACATAGAAATACTTATGTATTTTCTAAGATTAACATAAAGTCTGGATTTTGGCAAAACTAGATAATACTGGTTGAATCTCTCAATTGTTTGCATTAGTATTATTATTGTTTTCTCTAAATATGTTAAACAATGCTGGAAATATTTTAAATTGATTTCCAAGATAATAAAACAAAATAGTTTAATTATCTTTGCAAGAAAAAACAGTTTATCATTCCATTATTAACCAAATCATAAAATTTTCTTTGATTCAAAGATGTCTTTTAAAAATCAACGGCAAATCTGGAAAATGTTTTTTGGATGAAAAAATATTACTTCAAAACAAATTCTTGCCAGATAGTAGCTTATTCTCAGTACTTATAATTTCAATATTTAATTTATCAATAATAAAATTCTTGACTCCCTTACTTGTAATCTTTTGTAGGAAATCGTACCAAAATTCTACAATGGAGCAATTTGAGGAATCCGGCCTACTAGAATGTGGAAAGGTAGAACCTAGAATACTCAATCAAAATTCTTTTAAAATAAAAAAGCTCATTGGCAGGGGAATCTCTTTTTGCTCAAAATTCCCATCCATTAATTATGGTCATAATAGATTTGAATATCTAAAGAATGACTGGATTAATGAATTGGATAAAATTTTGGAAAAATTTAGATTGGGGCATGATTTCAATGCAGTCTTAATTCAATGGTATCAGAAAGGTGGAAAATTACATTTTCACAAGGATAATAAAATCCGTTATGATAACATGGAAATTTTAACTGTGAACCTCTTGGGACAAGAAATTTTAAAAACTGAATTTCCAAACAAAAGAATAAAATAATTTCTAATATTGGAAGGAACTTTCTTCATCATGCCTGTCGGATTTCAAAAAAAACATAGGCATACTGTAGAATCCTTAACCAGAAGAATGAACATCACTTTCGGAAAACATGTGAAAATGATGAATGATTCAATAAGAAGAGTCTTCGAATCAACAATTGGCCCTTAAAGCCCAAATCAATGAGGAGCATTTCTACTGAAAATCAAGTTTAATCAACAATACTTGAGTCCATCAGATCCCATAACCAATCAACCACGGTCAACCAATTTAATCCATTCCTAATATCCTTCGATGCCGAATCACTTTTAAAATACATGAAATTAACATTTGATTTTCAAAAAATGGTCAGCAAAAATCTTTTTCATATTGAGCCTCCATTGGCTCATTTGAAGGATCCTGCTGAATTCAATTATGTTCCTAGACATAATAACAAAAATCTCAGTTTCTACAGAGACATTCTCTTAGAAACATAATCCATAAAAATTAACCCAGTTAGAAATTCTGAAGAATAAATCATTAACCATTCTTTCTCTATCCTTATGATCATAACTATGGAGGAATGAAAAATCCATCCTTTAAGTTTCAAAGTACTTTTGAATAAAAAGTAATACAATTATGTTCCTAGACATAATAACAAAAATTCAATTATGTTCCTAGACATAATAACAAAAATCTCAGTTTCTACAAAGACATTCTCTTAGAAACATAATTCATAAAAATTAACCCAGTTAGAAATTCTGAAGAATAAATCATTTACCATTCTTTCTCTATCCTTAGGATCATAACTATGGAGGAATGAAAAATCCATCCTTCAAGTTTCAAAGTACTTTTGAATAAAAACTAATACAATTATTTTGACTACATTGATGCATGACATAAGATTTTCTTGCATCAAAATAGTGATTTTTCTCACTTTTGGTTAATAAATTTTGAGAACAATTCCAAAATTGATTTTCCAAATTGGTTCTTAAAGTGGTGTCCATTCATGGTCTTAGCTTAGGTCTTTTTCCAATTGATTTACAACAATGTTTCAATTTATTTTTGAAGGTTTACAAGCCTTCAACAAATGAGGATTTCATTTCCCAAATACTTTGTTTTTCAATTAAAATACAAAATACTCAGTTGAAAATGGAATCTTCACTAGAAAGTACTATGTGAAATGGTGGGATAAGCTGAATACCCAGAAAATAATTGCATCCATCAATTATGAATTGGCAAGTATTCATCCCATTATGAGACTAGCAAATCCTTTTATCCAAGCTCCTTTAAAAATTAATGAGCTCATTCACCCAGATCCACAAATCAAACCAAATAGTCCAAATCCATCCAAATTTGAATCCATAACCAAATCAGAACTCTCTTCAAAGGATAAATCAAAGGCCACGAAATAATAATCCAAATTGGAGAAAAAATCAATCCAAAAAATGCTTCACCTTTTGGATGACAATAATGAATTTGACTCTGAATCATCCATAGAGCCAAGTCACAAAATTAATTATGAACTCCTTCATCCAGAAAGGTTACTCCTTAGCAATTGAAGGACCCATTCAATAATATTGATCCACAGTGGTAAGTGAACAAAATAATTAATCCTAGCCACAATGTCAATATGAAGGAGTTCAAAAATATATCATAATAGTCCTCAAATGCAACGACTATAATGATATCAAACAATCAATTATCAATGGAAACAACGACTCTAAAAAAGTCACAATGACTTTTAAAATAACAAGTAATGAAGACACTAAAATTCAAGATAGCAACTATCAAAAAGTAACAACAGTGGCTCCACCGAAATAAAGTAACAATAGTCACAATGACTCTTCAAAACACAATGATGAAGACGCAAGAATCCAAGATCACAATTATCAAGGAATCTCTGTAATTTGTCATTTTTTATAATAATTGTACTAGTTGTCAAATTTTTAGGCCACTATTTAAGCTTTTTACTATTTTTAGACAAAAGTAAACAAAAGTAGAAATGTAAAATGTTTTTACTTTTGTAAAATATAATAGTTTAGGTAAATGATGGGTTCCTAGTGAACTCCATTTTCTTTGGCTATAAACAGATAACCTTCTCCCATTTATTTCTCAGAACTGGTTTTCAACTCTTAACTTTTTTAGAGCAAAACTAGTTTTTGAGAAAAACCTTTCTTCCTCCCTTTTCTGCAAATCTTTCATCTTCTTTTTCTTCAACGTTAAATAGTAAGCGGGAACACTATTTAATTCTTGCCAATAATGACTATTTGTGTAAGTTGTAATCTTACACTTTAATACAGATTTATTGTTCTCCTCTTAGTCTTACACTTTAATATAGATTTACTATTTTTGTGCTTAATTCTTGCATCCTAATATATATATATATATATTGAAGAAATTTTTAGGTCAGAATCCCATGAATTATCAAATAACATTAAGGAACCATTCAAATATTTAGAAATTAAATCATCTGTTAAGATTATTCACCAAGACAGTATCTCTGAATTAGATAACCATAGGTTATTCCACAATCAATGAACCTTCAAATATTAATAAAATTGAAGAAACATTAAAGAAATTAGTAACTAATGGATCTTCTTATTCTGTTTGGGTTGTTAACCAATACAATCATTAAGAAATCAAAATTAAACCTGAAAAATTATAATTAATCACAAAAATAAGCATAAACATTTCAACCAATACTTCTCCAAGAATAGAAATTTTGATAAACGTTCTCTAAGAATAAAAATTATTCTAGAAGAAAATTCAATAAAAAATTTATCAATAAATTTTAGTGTTTTAAATGTGGCCAGAATGGTCATTTTGCAAATACTTGTTAAGTTAAAAATAAAATTATTCAATTAAAATTTTTTATGAAGATAAACAATAATTGTTTTGAATCATATAGTCAATAGAATACTATGAGAAAGATAGTGATGAATTAGGAGAATTTGAATATCTGAATCCTCTGAATATAACTCTTCAAGTTCTCACAGTGATTCTCCTAACATCATTATGGAGTGTCGGGATAGTTGTTGTCAACAAAGTAATGTCTTCAACAAAAATGAAGGACAAGAAAACCTCTAGGTAAACTTAATTAGGAAAATTAAAAATCCAGAATTAAAACATTCAAACACAGAAATAAAAGAAGAATTAATCCTTTTGAAAATAGAGAGTTTAATTAAGAATCAAGAATCTAATGAACTAGGAGAACCTAGTACATTTTCAATTTCTGATAATGAGGTTGAAAAACCTATTATCAACAGAGATGATGATAACTTCATTCAAATACTTAATCACATCAGAATAAAAATGATAAAAACTTCATTCAAATCTATATATATATATATATATATATATGATAACTTCATTCAAATACTTAATCACATCAGAATAAAAATGATAAAAACTTCATTCAAATATATATGTATATATATATATATATATGATAACTTCATTCAAATACTTAATCACATCAGAATAAAAATGATAAAAACTTCATTCAAATATATATGTATGTATGTATGTATGTATGTATGTATGTATGTATGTATGTATGTATGTATGTATGTATGTATGTATGTATGTATGTATGTATGTATGTATGTATGTATGTATGTATGTATGTATGTATGTATGTATGTATGTATGTAGGTATGTATGTATGTAGGTACGTATGTAGGTACGTATGTATGTACGTATGTATGTATGTATGTATGTATGTATGTATGTACGTATGTACGTATGTATGTATGTATGTACGTATGTACGTATGTATGTATGTAGGTATGTATGTACGTATGTATGTATGTATGTATGTATGTATGTATGTATGTACGTATGTACGTATGTATGTATGTATGTATGTACGTATGTATGTACGTATGTATGTACGTATGTATGTACGTATGTATGTATGTATGTATGTATGTATGTATGTATCCATAGTTTTTCCAAGAAAATCAAACTATAAATTTATCATTTGCTGCCACTCAACAACAACAGGTCTCAACTCTACACATTCCTAGAAATTTCATCTTTCCTTCAACTAAAGATTTTATCATCTGGTATGAGAGCCCAAGTTATGCAAATAAGGTAGCGTTACAATCTTCTGGATCTATAGTTGCTAATATGATTACTGCATTAACACATACGATTATAGATCTTTGAAAGATGAGAATGCACTTGACAAGTTTGACATTTGAGACCGAGCACTCATCTAATATACATATGAGGTATTTATCCACATGACTAATCCCATATGAGCAGTACAAGTGGGCTTAAAGTTGAAGAACTCCATGAGGGGGGAATGTTATCGCTTTTCTAAAGGAGACCTATAAGAAATTCACATGATCTATCTCATATATGAAACATATTGATCCCTCAGGCGTCTTCATAGGCTCAAAATGGATCATTATCACAAGCATGAGCGCCAGCAACGATGGAAATTTACCTGAGAAAAGAACCAGGTCATCAATGAGGATGTTCAAAGGCTTTTTTATGCAAGCTCCATTTGTGAAGTAAAATATCAAAATTGGATTCCCAATGTTGTGTTTGCTAAGAAGAATAATGGAAAGTGGCAAGTATGCATTGACTTCATAGACTCGAAGAAGGAATGTCCAAAGGAATGTTTTTCGCACTCCAATAATCATTATCTTATTAATGCCACAACTGCGATGTTGAGCTTCATGGATGCCTTCTCTGAATACAATCAGGTCCTCGTGCACCACTTAAACTAGGAGAATACTTTATTCATCATAAAGTGTGGGAAATTGTTATAAGATCATGTCATTTGAAAATGTTAGGGCCATGTATTAGTGATTTGTTTATGAAATGTTTATGCAGTTCCTCGAACGAACCATTTGAAAAGATTAGTCTTGTGAAATGTATCTTCGATGTCTCTTCATGGAAATTCCTCAGACACTAATGTAGGGGAGAAAAAAACATCCAGGCTAAGACTCACTCAATAATATTTCTAAGTAAGGCCTAATACTCCCATTCCAGGGAGGCCCCACATTAGGTCTAAACCAAGGACTCCTCCATGACCAAAGTCACCATGATGATCGAGGCACCCTCCATGACTAGGGTGATGGACATGATCTCACCTATGCTTACACAACTGAGGTCACGAGGATGACCGAGGTCCTTTCATACCTAGGATCATGACTACTCGAAATAGTCGAGATCAGTATCCCGATACCACAAAAATATGATAATCAATTATACAAGGAAAATGATAGGTACATAACACCTCAATTAGGTAATCTCAATGGTTGTTAAACATTATAAGATGATAACCAAAATCTTCTTATTAGGAGAATATTCTCTATAAATATTTTCATTCCTTATCAAAATAAGGAGGATACACTAAATTAGGACATTTGACTAATACAGAAAATCATTATAAATATATGATGATCTCCATTAACTGGTAAGCAATTCCCCACACTGCTTCTTTTCTCTAAACACTTGACTGCTTAATCTTAAGAGTACATCAGGTGGGGCACCCCATGGTGCCCTGTCTACTGCTTTCATGATCATTATTGATTTTTGTAGACACCTGAAAGAATCACCGAGTGACACATGAAAGAATCACTGAGTGACACATGACGGACCTCTTGACGATCGATGCTATCATATTTTTTGCATTAACAGTTTGGCGCCATCTGTGAGAACGTAGATCTCCTATTTTTCAAAATTGATAAAAAAATCCACTGCCACGATGGTCACAACAGCGGTGAAACGATCCATAAATCTGATAAAAAAGAGAATGAGGAAGATGAAGGAGAATGTTTTGGATCAGCATCAAAATCTATTTTGGTGACTTACAATCATTTATGTCGTTGTCATTGTAAATCAATGCCAAAAAAACACCAACGTGAGGAATCGTTTAAAGCTACGAGCTGCCGCCACGGTAAAAGCCTCATCAAAAGTTCTTGAACTTCCATGGATTCTCCACCATTATCAACTGTGGTCACATCATCCACAACCAAACCATCCACAGCCTTGCCCATGATGGCATAAGGCTTGTCCAGGCCAAGAACGTTCATGAGAACCTCCTTCATTGTTGAACGAATGGATCTCAGATCCACTTTGATTGACATGTTTTCAGACTGCAAAATGAGGATGACTCCATAGGATCTCAGATCCACACAGATGGTTACGATACCTAAAGTTACCAGATAGCTACGGTACCTAGAATCATAACTATAGCAATGGTACCCTAAGTCACACCGATGACTATGGTATCAAGATTAGACAAAATCTCACAAATCTCAAAGGATCATGGTACTCTAATGAGGATGACACCATAGGATCTCGCCATCAAGGATTCGTCAAACGCATTAAATAAGGAAAAGAAGGCTCCAAAACCTACTGCAATAAAGCGTGAGCATTGATGACTTACGTCCTAGACATGTTAGCACACAAAAATGCAACGACGAGGTCAAATAGAGCAAGCGTTGTAGTTCAAATCAAAGATGTCAACAACAAGATTGAATACAAACCCACTGCTCAATGGGATATATTTGGTCGATATCCCAGGGACATAAAAGCTAAGGATCTTCAGTAACTCAAGAATATTGCCAAACTCAACACGATGATGGGGGCATCACCCTATAGATGCTCAAAAGTTTGTTCTCTAAGAGAAGAATCGCTCCATTTTCATCAAGGCTAGCTCAAAGACACTCATTGTACCAAGCTACGCTATAAAATCACTAGAAATTTCAGAAAAAGCAACGGGCGACTCAGACAACCGAATCGCTTTGTGACTTGGACATACAAAAAACTCAAACATTGAGTTACGAGAAAGAGTCAACAACCAAAACGTCAAAACCTTTGATTTTCAGCCACAGGTTAGTTTTTGAATAATAACTTAGGATAGCAAGAAAAATGCTCGGGATGTATGCCGTAGCGAAGAAATAACTCCAGCATCCACCATGAGACATGAGATGCCAAAGTAACGTTCCAGTTGCATAGTCAAGAATGGATCAACACGAGAATGCAACATAGGATTTCAAAAAAATCTTATCCTACCCTTCTAACACCATAACATCAAGTCAACTTTATAATGAAGCAAGCCCAATGGACTGGCCATCTTATTGCCAACATCAGATCAAGGGATTCAATCCTAACACCAAGTCCTCACGATGCGTTCAAACAAAGGTGTAAAATTTTAACTGTGATGATCTTCGATCCAACTCAAGGCACATGACCGCCAGATGAAAAATATAGGGAGTCGATCCCGATTACTAAGAGTAACTTGCACAAACCAGAATCATAAAGCTTCAGGTCCCGACACTGTTAAGTACATCGTTACCTGAAGATGTCCAATATTGATCAAGATGTCAACCTTTTTACCAAGAGTAAATTTATAAAAGCTCACCTCAGACATTAGATGCTCTGAGACACCATCATGAAACCACATTAAATACCTAGATATTTAGGCACAAACTCCCTTGCTTGTGACCACAACGACATAGCATATCCTTGACACTTGATTAAATGCCAGACAGAATCTTCGGAAAATGCTCATGGCTCCCTCCAAACATACTTCCCAACTCTATCACTATGCCCTAGATACAAGATGTGGGGGCAATTTGTAAGGGAGAAAAAATATCCGGGCTAAGTCCTACTCAATAATATTTCCAAGCAAGGCTCGATACTCCCATTCTAGGGGAGGGCCCATATTAAGTCTAAATCGAGGACTCCTCTGTGACCGAAAGTCACCATGATGATCGAGGCAACCTCCACGGGTGATATACAGGACCCCATCTATACTTAACTACTGAGGTAACGATGTTGAGTGAGGTCCTTTCATACCAAGGATCACGGCTACTCGAGTAGCCGAGATCATTATTCTGACACAACAAATATATGATAATCAATCATACATGGAAAAGATAGGGACACAACACCTAAATTAGGAAATTTTGATTTGGTAATCATTATAACTATATGATGATCTTCATCTAATGGTAATAAATTCACCACACTGCTACTTTTCTCTAAAGACTCTACTGCCTTGATCATCAGAGTGCATTAGGTGGGAGAACCCCCTCCCTCGGTGCCTTGCCTACTTCTTTTCACGATCGTTCTTGATTTTTTTAGAAGTCTAGATGAATCACCAAATGACACATGACAGACCTCTCGACAATTGATGCTGACATATTTTTGCATCAACAACTACCACCATATGTGTAATAAAAGCCAACTCTAAGGAGATTAGTGGTATACTGGACATGACCACACTCATCTGCACTAAGATGTACAGAAGCTCACTAGGAGACTCACCACACTAAATTGCTTCATCTAACAATCTTTCAACAGATGCCTTCTCTTCTTTGATATTTTGTTAGAAATTTAGTTGGGATAAACAATGTGACATGATCTTTGTCGAGCTTAAGCAGTACCTAATTTCTGCACCGCCTTGCTTTCCAAGACAGTATATGAGAAAACCTTCAACCTTTATCCCATTGTTTTAGACATGAGTGTCAGCTCTATTTTTATTTGGGAGGAAGGTACTCAATAGCTGATCATCTACACATTAGTTGCTTAACGCTGAGAATAGATATTCTCCAATGGAAATGTTATCCCTCAGACTAGTAACTTTGGCTAGGAAGTTAAGACAATATTTTGAAGTCATACTATAATTGTTCCTCCTAGAGTCATGCTCCATATAATAGATATGTTAAACTGACTAGTTAACTAGGTCATGGAACTGGGGAGTTTGGTATGATGTATGAACCTCATACTATCATCAAGGCAAAGAAGCTTACAAATTTTGTCATAGCGATAACTAATCCAACTTTGATAGGCAATCAAGAACCTAAGGATATTACAATGGATGAAGCCTCAAACCAGATGGAAAGGGATATGACTGAAGCTCTAAATTTTAAGGGCCCTGAAAGTAGGACGTTGTATGAGTAATGATTAGCCAATGAGGGAGGATATGGTGTAAGCCTCATCCACAAAAATCTAAGGACAAACAATCATTGCGAGTTAGATTCAAAACCTACAATAACGAGGTGAGTACGAAGATTTTTATGTAAGTCTGAGACTAGCACACCCTAAGGCATCAAAGGTCAAAGTCTTTAGCGATTCATAGCTCGTGGTCAATTGAATCAATGGGGAATACCAAGTCAAGTACATAAGGATATGCATATCTATTAATGGTTAAAGAGGTCTGGCCTCTTCTCCAATGTTATGAGTGAGTAGTTACCAAGAAGTGAGAATAATCATGCTATTGTGCTTGCCATTTTAGCCTCAGCAATAGGCACTAACATGAGATGAACAATGCCAATGGAGTTCAAGCCAAGTGTGACCGTAGACGTCATAGAGAAGGAGGTCCATGTCATAAATTCCTAGCTTCAGACTCCTCCCCCAAAGCATCTAACCTAGATGGACCCACTTATTTGTTATATCTTAGACGAGATACTTCAAAGAGATCAAGCTAAGTACTCATTTCTCGACGGGATTCTTTACAAGAGATCATACTCCAACGCTACATCGAAGACTCCTTTACCCATAGGAAGATCAATAAGTCTTTCTTGTCTGATCTCTATGAAGGTAAATGCATAAATCACCCCAGAGGAAGAGCCAAAGTGATTAAGGGCCACACAACTAGTTATTTTTTCCATGATGTATTAAGACACCTCGGACCATGTGAAATGTTGTGAGAAATTCCAACTCTTTCCCACATCCCCCATAAACCTTTACGGGAACTTAAACCTATCTAGTTCTTGGTCATCCATTCACTAGGTGATGGATATAGTCAAACGAATGCCCCCAACTCTGGCCCAAAAGAGGTTGATGCTCGTTTTCGGTGACTACTTCTCCAAATAGGTAGGGGTCAAATATATTGTTCATGTTTGATATCCAAGGGTGATAGTCGCGGATAACGGACCTTATCTCACCAGAGGCATCGTTAGAGATTCCTGCAACGGATGGGCTGAAGCCTTTAACAAGACCCTCAGGCTTAATCGGGCAAAAGAGAAAATAGGTCGAAGGCCTCCCTATGATACTCAGTCTTCCGACACGAACAAATACTAGAGAAACACCATGCTCTGTCACCTACATGGCTGAGGCCATGATATCAGTAGAAGTGGGAATTCCCTCATTTTGAACCTAATTATAGACGAGAGTGAAAATTCATGACGCCATGACCAACGTCTTAGACGTCCTTAGAATCCCACTAGTCTTAGACTTTATTTCACTTGAATGCTAATGTTGATAACTTAATTTTCTGTCCTATCAATTTTTATTAAAAGTAATAGCCAAGAAATTTTCATTCGACATTTAAGATTGTAATTTTTGTAGTCACTCAAGATCAAAGGACATTCTGAGTCCACATTTGAGGGTGAGACTTGCCTCCCACTCACACAAACTATCCATCTCTACAAGGATGCCCTTGACTCATACTCGGGGATGAAAGTCATTTCCAGTGGACTTGACATATCCTACCTCAAAAGGGATGAGAGATCACCTCTATTGAAAGGAATTTGCTGAATGGTGTTAGATAACCGCCCCTTGATATGTATCGAATATATATTTGGTAAAGACAATTCTGTAATTCAAGGTAGGCAATACTCTCCTAGATTTTTTGGTTGTGTTGTTATAGAATTCATCGTGGTTGGTAAAAAAAGGAATCATGATAAGTTCTAGCCAGCGAGATAAAGACCTCAAGGCAATATTTTCACATTTCTATGATGCCTAAGAAAAATTGAACGTCCTCTAAAAAGGCACTCCAGGTAACAGAGCTACTCGTGAACAACTTTTCTTTGACAAAACCATTGGCAAACACCTGACCTATGGACATTTTTCCTGGATATATGTCAAAAATGAAAAATCATTAAGGGCTCTTGTGTTCCAGAAGATATCCGGCAAAATCACAGCCTCGGATAAAGCCCATCTAAGGAAAAAGCCCCCTTTCACAGGTTTCCCAATAACCTTAGCATTGGGGCCAGGACGTAACTTGGGAAGTCACGGATCATGGTACAAGGACACAAGGTCACAACTCCATACTTAAAGGATTGTAAATGACTACTCAATCAATCCAATTTTTCGGGGAGAGGGGAGTATCATAAATCCCTACATGTAGAATAAGGGAAACAATTTATCTACTTAATTATAAAAACATAGTATTTTAATGTATAAATGGATTTTAGCATGTGTTAATGTATGTACATTTCATAGTCTATGTATGACTGTGATTACCATGCCTTTAACATTGTTTTGATCAAGACAAAGACCTTCTCCACCATGTCAAGACCTTTCCACAACATTTTATCATCATTTAAAAATATGTCATTGTCTCTCTCTTGCATGTCATGGCCACACAAAGAACCTGTATGAAAAAAACCATAGGTTGCACCTAAACTATGTAAGTCAGTGTCAACTGAGTCAACCTTTGTAGCCATTGGCTAAGGATTCTTTCCATGCTCCAAACCAAAATTTTAACTAATATTCAAAGCTGTCACGATGGCAAGAATGAATCAAATGAATATTTCAAGTGGACAACTAAGAGAGAGGGAAAGCTTACTCTTATTGACAGATTTGTAAACTGCCTAATATTCTCAAGATTAGTTTCTTGTGTTAGTCATTAGTCATGATTAAGTTTCACTTATCTATATATACTTTGTTCTGATCTAATCTTTGAGGATCATAATAGAAAAATAAGAAAATTATTTCCTTTCTTTCTTCTTCTTCCTCTCGAACTTGTCTTAACGTCTAACTTAAAAATCTAACTTGGTGTCATAGACATGACTACTCCCTTACTCGCAGACATGAACGCCTTAGTCCCTAAATCCTCCCTACAAAGAGCCAACCTAGAGTTAAACCATTTTACAATACCTTTCACAGTCAATCAAACATGACATAGACAACTATATCATTTTAAGAAACCTAAGTAATGCTAGCCATTATAGAGAATATCCTTATTGGCTAAATAAACAACTCCTCTAGACCGATTCAATGCCTTGATGATGGTTATACTGGAAGGATTATGCCCTGAAAAGCACTGAAATCCTTTTTTTTTTCGAGGCATTTGATTTTGATTAATAATAAATAGTTTATTCATATATTATGTGCAATGCATTCTTATAAAAATGTTAACAAGCATAATATAACTTGGTTTATGGGTCCGATGGAGTTTAGCTCATAGAAACAAGGTAATTAACCAAGAGTTCTTTATGACTTGAAACATTTACTATTCACAGTCTAATAAATCTAAGCGCTTTAGTAAGAGAGACACGAGTACATTAGTTCTATTATGTAGAGAAACATGCCTTGGTCACTAGGTGGAGTACCTGATCAATGTGCTAGTGCATTTTGAATTTATTGAATGGACTAATGAGTTTTATTTTCAGTTTAGGTACACTTTAAAAAATCATAAATCAATGCTATTATTTTAAGAGTGCTTTTAATCTTGAGAGAGTTATGAACTTATATTTAATTCTTGAATATATTTTATCTAGTAGCCAATCTATATGTAGCTTGGACGAATGAGTTGTTAAATAGTGAGGACAAATAGATTCTCAATACTAGAGTCCATAGACACGTTTAAATAAGTGACATAGTACCCCTTTATAGAATCCACTTATGTAATACTAGTAGACTAAGCGCTTAGTATCTCTAACGGATTATTAGAGATTTGATAATTTTAGTTAAAATATCACGTACGAAAATTATCATGGTTTAGCAGTAGAATAAAATTTGAAACTTATGGAAGGGAAACACATAATGAATAATAGGTTGAGGATAATTACATCGAGTAACATCAAATATGAATGTAGTTCAATTATAATTTCATAGTGCAACAATTTGTAATTAATTTATACATTTCGATCATGGGTCTAGTTGATAGATTTTCTTAATTATTAGCCTCGAGTATTTCAATCCATATGGTCCTCGAGCTAGACAATGGGTTATAGTGTCGGGCATAATGCCCTCAAAGTATGTGTTTGGACAATTTTAATAAGAAATTAATGAAATTACATTTTTCTTATAATTTTTCTTTTAAATTATCGTTGAATAATTTATACTAAATATTTGAAAATTCTATATTCATTAATGAGATTATGATCTTGTATAAGTACGAGAGGATTTAGATCATAGATAATGAATAAAATAGTCTGCAACATATTAAAATATAAAATCATTAATGAATGGTTGCTAGTACAGTTCACTAAGCATTATGAATGCATGTATTTAGATCCGCTTCACTGGTGTGGATATACATCTTAATGAAGGTATTTTATATAATTAGATTATATAGGACAGGACTGATGTGGATTAATATCTTTATTAACTTACTATTTATCATATAGATTAATACACATCAAAACTGATGATTATATGTAGATCAGTCTGAATCTTGAGTACTCATGAACTTTTATGGATGTCTACTAGATCTTTTGATTCACTCATTAAGGTTTATTTGTAGAACATACTAGTTACTTTTATTTTTGAGATTCAGTGATATGGATGGCTAAGAACATGATCTTACAAGATTTTGAATCCAAGCTTTCTTAATGGATCGTATATTGATTGTCTTAAGTATTACGAACTCAATTGTTATTGAGCTCAAATTGATAACACAATTATTAATTGGCCGTTCAAAAGTCAATTAATAGTACTTAAGGATCAAGAGGTAATTAGAAGAGTAAAACGATAATTTTGACCAGCTTAATTTACGAACTAATAATTGGATGACAGAACTACATGAAATGATTATATCAATGGAATACACGAGAATACTCTCTAAATATATTATTTAATTTCTAAGAGTGCAATTCTATATTTATAGTGGCGTAATAATGGAATTAACAAATAAGATTATTTAATTAAAGAGTTTAATAATATTCTAGTTTATTGGAGCTTAGAATTATGAGTCTATGATCCTCGAGCCACCTATGTACTACACAGTCTAGGGTGTGAATATTTCGAGACATAAGAAAAGGAGTAGCTTGCATAAGGAATTAAATTTTTGAAGCAAGTATATAATTATGAAACAATTATGTGATATTAATAAATTAAGAATTAATTAATAATATTATTTATTGTAATTTTCAGAAATTTTAAATAAATTATAATATCGATTAATTTAACGTTGATCGATTAGTGATACAGAATATTTGATTTATGAAATTAAATAACATTAAATCGATATGAGATAATAATTTGATTTGGTTTATCTAATTTATGAATTAACAGATAAGATAATTGATTGGGAGGTCAGATAAGTTAATTTCAAATTAACTAATATCTAGATAATTATCTGATTAATATAAATAATAGATTATAAGATAATTGTCACGTTGCATATTAGACTGCCACATGTCACTCTCTGATTTTTTAATCATAGATTGACATGAGTTACTGTAGTGTCATTTCGCACTGCGGTTACACGTGGCACACTGGAGTGCCACATGAGACTACAATGGTGCCATGAATCAGTTGTGCCGTGAGGTACTGGTGATCCACATGGCACGTTGTAGTGTCATGTGGCACTGTAGTGTTGCACCAATTACAGTGGGTCTCACTACAATGACACATCCAAAAATGGAAGGAGCTTTTAACCTAGAAAATACATATTGATAATGTTTTATTGGCCTTAGAGAGCAATATCAAGCTATCCTAAACTAAGTTAACAATCTGATCGATTAATTGTTAATTGAAGTTCTGTGAGTTCTATTATTCTCTCTAAGAGTTCTGTTAAATAGTCCTTCTCTAAAATCTCTAGATCCTAAGTGTTAAGTACATCTAGAGACAGATAAATGTCTTTGATTTATTGTTCGTGTCCACACATGTCCTAGTGTGTTTGAGGATTAGCTTGGAAGATCTAAGTATGGATCTTGCAATCTCTTGTTCGTAAGATTACAAGTTCGTTGTTTGCAACGATGTTTGATAAGACTACATGAGGTATAACTCTTATCTTTGTATGTTTTTTATTTAATGTATAGATATATAATCGTTCCGATGAAGAAATGTGTTTTTTATTTAAATTTTTTTTGGGAAACTGTGGCGTCACAATTATTTTTGTTTTCAATCTGTTTTTATTTATTTTTTTAAATCATCACGCCTCCACCATGCGATGCCACCGATTCCAACAATTGGTAACAAATCGGTCTTATATATATACATTAAATATTGTGTGAGTGTTCTTGCATTATTCATTATATATTTTGATATATAAAAATGAATGGATGGTTATGTTTTTTGAATGAAGGGTTTAATGATGTATCATTATTTGTATGGTAACTTTTGGGTTTAGACTTTGTTCTTTATTTTCCTTAGGATCTTGTGTAAGTCATTTTGAGGCATAGAAATTTTTTTTTATTTTGAATATTACGTTGTAAAAATTACGTACGTGAGAAAATGAATAACACATGACACGAATGAGAAGAAGATAAGAGAATTAGGAATTCCATTCTGGAATTCTGGAACCAGCACCAGTAATATGATTATCGGCATTGGTGCCGCTGGCTTTCCACCGGCAGAATTGTCGCCGAAAAAATTGGCGGTGGCGATTCTATGAGGTATGCCGACGGTGGATGGGTAGCCGGAGGCGGTGGTGGGAGTGTCCCACTACCACCGCCGGCGGAAATCGTTGTGATTACCAGGGTGTGTTTCACAGAAACTTTGATACAGTCTTGCCCTATCCATGCGATGCTTTGTAAAAACTCTAATCTTATCCTTTATCTTTTAAATTTTTACTTTTGTATTTTAAATATTGAAATTTTAAAAGGATAGTTATCCATTTTAATTTTTTGAAAATTAAAATTAATTTATTGATTGAGTTTGGCCAAAGTTTGATGAGTTATCAAATCATTTTTTGACTAATCAAATTCAATAAATTTTAAAAGGATAATTAATGAGCTTATTTAATTAAGAAAAATAGTTTTTCTTAATTAAAAGAGTTTTGATCAAAACTTGAAGATTATGAAGATGGAACTCTAGTGGAGAATAAGCAATTTTATAAATATGTATTCTTCAAGTCCATTTCGTAATTGTTTCTTTTTTTTCAAAGGTTGTAATTTAAAAATACTCAATAGTCACTCAATTCATCATTTGTTTATTTAATTATTTAAATAAATATTTATTGATATAATTGATAACATGACCATACATTAGTCGATCACATGTCATACATGAAACCCCACACAGTTTTATTTAATCATGCATCTCATCAGTAGAAATTGTTGGATCGAGTTTTAAAAATTAATGAAAAATCATTGAACCACGAACGACTCATGGACGGAATATCAAAAAAAAATTACATCAACTAATTTAATCATATTAAATATTAAATTCATACATCTGATTATGCACACAAAGTTAAGCGTATCCAAAAGAAGTAGAAATGATTTATACATTTTCGTTATATCGGGGACTTTCTGAATTGGTGAAATCCTTATTAAATGCTTCACATTCTTTAGTATTCAAATCTAAGAACTTCAATTAGTCTTCGCACCAACAACCACTCGTTGGATTCAGAACTATATCTCGCAAGGACGTTGTTAAGAACTGAATGTGGACTCTCAAAACAACTGAGGAATAAATATTTCTTTTCTTCCTCTATATTTGGCGGCAACAGTAGGAGGGGGAAAGATAAGTCTTTTCCTGCTATGAGTGGTAAGGGATGTGTCAACACACTTAGGAAGGCAACCCTAATGTCATCCCTTATATAATAATTTTGGATTTTTCATATGTACCCTTATATATGTGTAACTTTTGAAATTCACCCCCACAATGCATAATTGTCGAAAATTGCATCTCCCATTAAAATCAATATTGTGTCCAAATTCATCAACCCAAAATTGATAAATTTAAATTGTTCTCTATCAATTAATTAATTATTTTTTCTTATTTACTAATTAAGTAATAACACCCATCACATATGGGTTTAGGAAATACAACTTGGCACAAAACACATTTTTGTCCAACTGATGTTATTTATTATACTTTTATCCTCCTGAGCTACTCCAGAGATCGAATGGACCCACATGCATAAAGCTATAGGATTCAAATACCCAGCGCATTTATTTTTATAAATTCCTGGCCTATTTAATCCTGACATCGTACGACTTCACTATAGGTTCGATGCTGAATCAACTCTCGATTCATGCGCGGCTACATTGTCTGTTAGTGTAAATAAACACTTTTATTTCATAGTCCACAAAATATTTTAACATATTACCCCTCGTAAATATCAGTAACAAGAGCGAGATATAAAACTACTATTTTACCCCTCTTGTTTTTATTTGCTCAACTCATTTATTGACTGTGAATAAGAAATGCATGATAGTGAATTGTTTCGTAAAATTCCATATGTCTTATTCAATGATATATTTCATTGAGTATCTGGCCAGGTTAATTTATGCGCACACCCCATCAATAAGACATAAGGTGATATTGTTGCATTTTACAATCTAACCACAAATTTTCATATATGTGAATCATGTAACTCCAACATAGTTGAATCACAATCCTAACAGCCGAGGTAATGTCTGACAATATGAACTCACTCTTTTGATGTACCAAAGATTGTAACTAACTAGGTCAAGTTTTGTATTCACCTCATGATTAAGGTAATTATGAAAATACCCATGAGAAATATTTTACTCAAAAATAATTTGTTACTAGTCTATTCAACATATTCCACAACATGTTTACGTCAACCATTAGAGTCCCCACTCCCATGCCCCAAGACGGGCATCCTTTAGTTCAACCTAACATTCATAATCGGACTCGATTTTTCAGTCGATCATCAGACTGTGAATAACGTTATGAACTATTTCAGAAGAGTCGTCTGGAAGATCCCTCAATCTTTACTCTTCTTACATTGATAATAGCTCTTGGACTTGAGTAAATTATAAACACACTTTAATTAATAGAAAAAAATTCATTCATTCATTAAATTCAATCATATAAAATGTCATAGAAATATCTAAATACTCATAAATAGTTATTACACCCAAATTTATGGACATAATTCTAGCAATCTCCTATTTGGACTAAAGTAGGCGTGTAGAATCTCATATCCCCATGCCCTCCAGATGACCATCAAAGAATTTACTACTTAATAATCTCTCTTATTAGGTGATACCTACACTTTATGTGTTTGGATCTTTTGTGCATCCTTGGTTGCTTCGAATTTTCCATAGCCCCACTGTCATATAAATAAAGTGGCATGGGCTTGTCAGCTTCTCGAACAACTTCAAGATTCTTCAAGAACTTTCTAAGTCATACAGCCTCCTTAATAGTTTCACAAGCTGCCACATATTCAGCTTCTATTGTAGAATCAACAATGCAAGATTGCTTGATACTTCTCCATATAATTGTTCCACCGTTAAGGATGAACACTGATCCTGAAGTGCACCTCCTAGAATCCTTGTCTGCATGAAAATCAGAATCAGTATACCTCATCATTAACAAGTCAGTACCTGAATACATAAAGATGTAGTTCCTTGTTCTTCTAAGATACTTAAGGATATGTTTGACAGGATTCCAATGCTCGTTTTCAGGATTAGATTGGAAATAACTCACCATGCCCACCACGTAGCAAATGTCTGGCCAAGTGTAAAGCATCACATACATGAGACTTCCTACAGTTGAGGCATAGGGAATATTTCTCATGTCTTCCTCTTCTTGAGGGGTTTTGGGAGACTACTCCTTAGATAGGCTGACTTCATGCCTGAATGGAAGATATCCCTTCTTGGAGTCTTACATACAGAAGCGATCCATCATCTTATCAATATAAGACGTTTAAGATAGTGCCAATTGTTTGTTCTTCTGATCCTGAAAGATCTGAATATCTAGGACAAAGGCAGCTTCTCCAAGATCCTTCATATCAAATTACTTTACAAGTCAAATCTTGAAATCGGATAATTTTCCTAAATCATTCCCAATGAGTAGAATAACATCTATGTACAAGACTAGAAAACTCATTTTACCTTCATATATTAGCTTATACACACAGGGTTCATCCGCCAACTGTTCAAAATCAAAGCTCTTAATAGTTTTATCAAATATAATATTTGGCAGAAGGTGCAAGAAAATCCATCAGGTTCTGGAGAGCTATGAGGATCTGTCAAGAGAACAGCATCTTTTATGTCTTCTTCCATTAGAGGTGAACTTAGCATCTCATTTTCCTCAATAGTAACAAGGCTTGGGATGTTTTGTAAGATGCTATTCTCAATGGAGTTGGTTTCAGAAGATAGAACTGACTCAAAAAACTTCCAACCAGCATTTCAAATTGCATCTTAGTCTTCGACTCATCTTCTAGCTGGATTTTCCTGATCATCTGTCTTCTATTATTATCTTTAGCAAGTGTGTGAAAGAACTTAGTGTTTTTATCACCTTCCTAGAGCCACTGAACTTTTTCTTTCTGTTTCCATCAAGTTTCCTCCATGCAAAGCAATCTGTCAAAATTAGCAGTTCACAAACATTATCCTCTTAACCATTCTCCATGAATCTGTATGGTTGAGTCATATAAATGCGCTCTTTAAGATTGCCATTCAGAAAAAGAAGTCTTAACGTCCATCTGTCAGATTTCATAACCGAGGGCAGCAACAATGGACAGGAGTATTCAGATGGATTTAAGCGTGGCTACTGGCAAGATGGTATCCTCATAGTCTATACCTTCATTTCGGGTGTAGCCCTTGGCTACTGGCGAGAAGGTATCCTCATAGTCTATACTTTTATTTTGGGTGTAGCCTTTGTCTACTAGCCTAGCTTTGAATGTCTCCACATTTCCATCTGTACCTCTCTTTTTCTTACAGATCCATTTACACCCTACAGATTTTACCCCGTCAGAAGGATCTACAAGTTTCCAAACTCCGTTTGAGTATATCGAATGTATCTCAACATTCATGGCTTCTTGCCATAGGTTTGCTTCATGACTAACCATGGCCTGTGAGTAGGAGACAGATCCATCATGATCCTTATTTGAGATTGATGTTAAGGCATCTCCATTAGACATGTACCTGTCAGGCTGTCTCATAACCCTCCCACTACGTTGAGGCTCCATAGGCTCTTGCCCCAGCTATAGTTCATCCACTATTGAATCAAAAATAATTCCTATTTAGGGAGTCAGTGTCCCCTCACTAAATAATTCTTCTAGCATAAGAGTGCTTCTCGGCTTCACACTCCTTATATAGCCTTCTACAAGAAAATATGAATATGTGCTTACGAATGTTTTCTTGTCAGTTAGATTATAAAAGACATACTCATTCGTTCCTTTGGGATATCCTACAAACATGCATAATTCTGATCGACTGGCCAACTTGTCTGTCTTCTATTTCAGAACATGTGCTAGGTACCCCCATATTCTAATGTGGTTAACAGATGAATTTCATCTATTCCATATTTCAAGGCACAACCGGTAGCCAAAGTCTATACACAAAAATAATGAGTCGATTATGAAGAGACATTCTCTCCCATTGCCATGCTAAAATCCATTCGCATCATTTTATCCATAGCCGCAAGTTTAGACAATGAAATATGGCAAATGAATGTCAATAAAGCTTTTCTGAATGACTCTCTTGAAGAAATCATATATATGATGCAACCAGAAGGATTTGTGAAAAAGGAAAAAGATCAGAAAGTATGCAAGTTGCTTGAACCATTTATAGATTAAAGCAAGTATCAAGATCTTTAAATCTTACATTTGATGTAATTATTTAATCGTATGGCTTCGAGCAAAATATTGACGAAGCTTGTGTTTATAAATACATCAAAGATAAGATAGCGGTTTTCTTAGTTCTTTATGTAGATGATATTCTACTCCAATGATCTAATTGTTGAATCAATTGAGACTTGTAATAATTCTTATAAGAAAAAATGAGTCTTTTTTATAACATTATTTCGTTCATAGATTGGATCTCACCAAAGGTAAATGGCTCATTTAATAAATTAATAAATTATGTAGCCCTATCCCTACATCATTGGGAATGATGTAAAAACTTTGTTAAAAGTAAAGAAATGGTTAGTTGATAATTTCCAAATGAAAGATTTGGGAGAGTCGAGGTATGTTCAAGGCATCCAAATCCTAAGGGATAGAAAGAACAGACTCTTGACAATTTCGTAGGCATCATATATTGATAAGGTGCTAGAGATTCTCTATGAATAATTTCAAGAAAGGTCAACTACCAACCAGACTAGGAATTATCCTTTCTAAGGAGCAGTGTCCTAAGACAACTCAAGAGGAAGAAGATCTGAGAAAGGTTCCTTTTGCTTCAGCTGTTGGTTGTCTTATGTATGTAATGTTATATACGAGACTAGACATCTATTATGCAGTAAGAATTGTCAGTCCCTATCAATCAAATCCTTTTTTTGAACATTAGATTGCAGTAAAGCACATTCTCAAGTATCTTCAGAGAACGAGAAATTATAGGTTTGTTTATTCATGTGGAGACCTGAACCCCACTGGATATACTGATTCAAATTTTCAATCAGATAGGGACAGTAGAAAGTCGATGTCTAGATCAGTATTCACCCTAGGTGGATGAGTTGTAGTTAGGAGAAGTATTAAATAATCTAGTATTCTAGATTCCACTATAGCAGCTGAATATATAGTGGCTTGTGAAGCGAAAAAAGAAATGGTAAGGCTCAGAAAGTTCTATAGTGATCAGCAAATAGTTCCAGATATGGACAAGCCACTGATCATATAATGTGACAATAGTGGGATGCTAGCTAATTTTAAAGAACCGAGGATACGCAAGAGGGGCAAGCACATTGAGAGGAAATATCATCTTGTAAGAAAGATCGTGCATAGAGAGGAAGTGACTATTATGAGGATAGCGTGTCACATCCCAAAAATTTAACCAAGTTTTAGTTAAATATTTTACCAAAAACATGGCGGAAGCTAGGTCAATTTTTTTTTATAAACAAACTTACATTAAATACGATAATATATTGTGAAAAACCAAATCCTTCATCAAACTTTTAGTTACATAAGATGTCTTACGTCATAAAACATTCAAGAACCAAAGAGTACGTATTTTGGAGAGTCACAAGTTAATTAAAATAAAACATAACATCAAGTAAATAATTTCTAAGACTTTAAAATAAGATTCAATTACTCTCGTCCATTGTCAGAGACTCTAGACCTCTTTGACATTAAACTCATAATCAATGCTATCATAATCTCAATCTAAAATAAAATGGAATGAGTATAAAAATATACTAAGTAAGTAAAACCACACATACATAACCTCACACACAAGAAATCACATACAACACATACCATTCTATCATACACAATATTACTTACTAACTTATCGTTCATTCAGAGTGTTCATAACTTTTCTTACAGAGACACTGGCCAACTTCTATTAGAACTCGTCACCACACCCAGAGCAGAACAGACATTACCCATCGCTAGGTTGTTAGTTTTTAAGGTACCTACAAGCGACCTTTCTTATGAGTACCATTCCGCACCTTTGAAGGGGTGGAACCAGTTGCAATAATTGCCTTCCCACATAACTAACCAGAGCATTTTCAGAGATTTGTAAGGTACGTACAAGTGACATTTCTCACGAGTACCATTTTTCACCTTCGAAGAGGTGGAACCAGTTGCAATATAGTTCCTTCCCACAAAATTAACCATCACATATTCAAAGACCTTCTCTCGAAGGATGGGAAACACATACAGAGGTTGGTGGGTACGTGACTCCAACGGTACAATATTTTACATTTCGTGATCATATAATAGATTATCATATTACTTTATCAAATTTCAGAATCATCGAATACATAATTATTCGGAGTACATCATAACAACCCAATGGATACATCACAAAACAACCAAACAAGGAAGAGACAATCGAAGTTAAATCCACATTTTTTCAAACACAGCAAAGCAACCATGCAGTTACATATGTAAGATTTTTCTTCCCTTATATACATATGTAAGTTCCTAAAGTTCAAGTCCTGAAAGGATATAGGAGAAAAATTCCATTCATAGATGTTTTCCAACACTAACAAAAAAACAAATACAGTTTGAACGTCTGGAATTGAAAATTCATTATAAATTGTATCAAACATAAAAAACTACAAATTAGTTCTGGACATTGATCCATGTATCATAGATCTTGATTTAAAATTTTATAATTTTTGAAAGAACTTTGGTATTGAAAAATCGCCATCAACTGGAATCTGTCTGGCCATAAAATGAAATTCAGATTTACAAGTTTAACTACCCATTGAAAATACCATATCTTATCTAAAAGTTACAAAAACTCACATAACTATATTTACATATGATAAAAAACTACTGTAAAATATTTGGACAAAATGATGTCATATATGCCAGAAACGAAGTCATGAAGATGAAGTGGTATTACCCTAATATTCAGGTTTCTGAAAAATATTTAAGAAACAATTTTCACCATGCAAATAATTTTTTAAAATTCGAAAAATTTTACAACAGTAATATTATTGTCATATATGATATTAATAACATTTTCAGAATTTTTATCAATAACTTCTTAGTAAACGAAAATCATCTCATCTGTACTATCAGAATCTTCATCGAAAATATACAACAATGATTATTTCTATATTCACAAAACAGTAACCATTTATTATTATTTTTTTCTTTAAAATTTATATCATATGAAATTAAACTGATACAATTCTATATGTATATAATTCAACATGAAGAGAAATAAACGTACCAATAATAAGTTTCATGACCCAAGGAAGCGTAAGAGCGAAACCAATTCTACAAAATGAAAGGTCGATAATAAAATGATTTTTTTGAAACAAATAAAATTTATTGATTTATGAGAGTAAGAGAACAATGTATCGGTATTTTGTAGTTGATCGTTAAGGAGGAAAAATGTTGTGGGATTTAATTAGAATAGAAGAGGGAAAAGGGAATGAGGAGGTAGATATTTCTTGATTAAGAGAGTATGAGTTTTCAATCTCACGAAAAACTCCATTTATAACAGTTACATGGAGTTGGAGTGGGGTGGGAGAGCGGGAGGGAGGGAGAGTGCGTGAGAGAGAGAGAGACCAAAAAATGAAATTAGTGGGGACAGGGAAAACAACCTCATCTCAAATGTAAAGTGTGGGATTTAATCCCATGTTTTGATTTCTTTATTTTTATTTTTTAATTAAACTAATACTATTGATTTTTCATAAAAATATGAATCAATAAAAATTTAATTTTAAAATATGAGTTAGCAAAATTTGTTAATAGAATTTGGATCATCTACACACAATTTTTTAACATGAGCTAAATATCATTAAAACGACTATAGTTTTTAATTTAATAGCAGAGAAATGATGTACAATGTACAATAAAATGTGTATATTATAATTGAAGAAAATAATCAATAATAATAATAATGAGAACTATACTAAGAAAATACTTAACCATTCTAAGAAAAATAATTAGCTAGTATACTAATCATAAAAGTCAGGTCTTACATCCTTCCCTCCTCATGGAAATTTTCATCCTCTAAAATATTTCTGAGTCAATCTTCAATAAGGTGTGGATAAGGAGTCTGAATTTCTTCTTCGCATTCCCATATGACTTCTTCAACCTCATGATTCTTCCAAAGCACCTTCACTAAATGGATCTCTTTAGTTCGTAAAACCTGAGTCTTTTTGTCAAGTATTCGAACTGGTATATCTTCATAAATTTTATCTTCATGTAGATGAAGTGGTTCATAATTCAAAACATGGGATGGTTCAGCAATATATTTAAGCAACATCGAGACATGACATACATTGTGTACTCTAACCAAGTCTTGCGGTAGAGCCACACAGTAAGCCACAACTCCAGTCCGTTCTTAGATCTCTAAAGGACCTATAAAATGAGGACTAAGCTTTATTTGTTTATTAATCTCATAACTCCCCTCTCGGTAGCTATCTTTATAAACACTCTGTCACCTACTTCAAATTCTGAGTTCTTCCTACAAGTATCCGCATAACTTTTTTGGCGACACCGAGCAGTTCTAATTCTTTCTTGAATTTTGTAAATAGCACCATTCACTTATTGAACCATATATGGGCCTAATAGCTTTCTTTCACCAACTTAATCCCAATGGATTGGCGACCGACACTTTCATCCATATAAAGCTTCAAATGGTGACATCACGATTGTTGTCCGGTAACTGTTACTGTATGTCTGATTACTCCAACTAACCTTGAAGTCCAAAACACACACTTTGAGCATATCCTCAAGTGTCTGAATGGTTCTTTCTAACTGACCATCAATCTGAGGGTGAAAAGTTGTACTAAAACTCAATTGCGTACCCAATGCTTCTTGAAGACTATACCAAAACTTGGAGGTAAATCTTGGATCACGATCTGATACAATGGATACACGTACACGAAGCATTCTAATGATTTCTCTCACACACCACTTCGCCCAGTCTTTTACTGAAAACGTTACACGACCTGGCAGGAAATGAGCAAACTTAGTCAATTGATTGACTATAACCCAAATCATTTCATCGTCCTTGGCAATCCTGATACAAAATCTATCAAAATTTGTTCCCATTTCCATTCGGATATCTCTAGAGGTTGCAAAAGACCGGACGGAAGCTGGCGCTCAGCCTTCACTTGTTGGTAAATTAGACATGGATCGACGAATTTCGCTACATCACGCTTCATACCATTCCACCAAAAGTGTCGTCTCAAATCATGATACATCTTTGTACTACCCGGATGAATAGAATAAGGGGTATTGTGCACTTTAGTTAGTGTGTCTTTCTTCAGATCCGCGCTATTAGATACCACCATTCTACCATTGGATTTAAGGAGTCACTTGAAACTGATCTTTATTAATGTAGCATCCTCAGGCTGGGCTTCACGAATTCTATCTTGAAATGTAGGTTTGACTATTAAATGAGCGAGCTTAGCTGTAGCACCCTGAACCAAGACTTCCATTCTAATCCTCTTGGTATTGTTTTAAATAGATCATTGAAAAGTAATAAGAGCGCTCGAAACACCCATTTTCCTACTAAGGGCATTTGCTACTACATTAGCTTTACTAGAATGGTAACTAATACCGCAATCGTAATCCTTAACAAGCTCCAACCATCTGTGTTGTCTCATGTTAAGCTATTTCTACATGAACAGACACTTAAACTCTTGTGATCTGTGAATATTTCTAACTTCGATTCATAGAGATAGTGATGCCAAATTTTCAAAGAAAAACTACTGCTGCAAGCTCCAAATCAAGGGTTAGGTAGTTTTTCTCATAACCTTTTAGCTATCGAGAAGCATAAGCAATGACTTTTCCATGTTGCATCAACACACAACCCGAGCCAGCATGTGACGCACCACTAAAGATAACAAAATCATAACTCCTTAAAGATAGGGTAAGAACTAGTGTTGTTATTAATCTTTGTTTGAGTTATTGAAAACTCGCCTCACATTCTTCTGACCAAATGTACCGTGTATTCTTCCTTTTCAACTTGGTCAACGGTGCATCAATTTTAGAGAATCTCTCCGATAATAGCCTTCCAAACCTAAGAAACTCCTAATTTCCTTAACACTTGTTGGATGATTCTAGTTTGTTACTGCTTCTATCTTTATCGGATCTACTGATATAACATCTTTAGAAACTATGTGTCCCAAAAATGCAATCTTATATAACCAAATCTTGCACTTACTAAACTTGGCATATAACCTCTTATCCTTAAAAATTTTGTGTGTATTTTGAGATGTTCCTCGTATTCTCCTCAGGCTTATAAGAATGTCATTTATGAAAATAATGACAAACTGATCCAAGAAATCATGAAAAGCCTGATTCATAAAGTCCATGAATGTGGCAGGGGCATTGGTCAAACCAAAAGGCATGACCAAGAACTCATAATGTCCATAACGAGTACGATCGATATGTCTTCCTTCTTTATTCTTAGTTAATGATACCCAGATCGCAAGCCGAACTTCGAGAAAACACAAGCTCCCTGAAGTTGATCAAACAAATCTTCTATTCGGGGTAGAGGGTACTTATTTTTAATGGTAACTTTGTTCAACTCCCTATAGTTGATACAAAGCCTCATGGATCCATCTTTCTTCTTCATAAAGAGAACAGGTGCACCCCAGGGCGAGACAATAAGGCGAATAAGGCCCTTTATCGAATAACTCTTATAGTTGTTCCTTAATTTATTTCATCTCTGCAGGTGCCATACGCTATGGGGCCTTAGATATTGGAAATATCTCAATGTTGAAATCTACTTCTATAACAGGTGGTACGCCTGGCAACGTCTTAGGAAAAACTTTCAGGAAATCTTTAACCACCTTGATATCGTTCGGCTCCAATGCTAGCTTCTCTGTGTCTAACATGCTAGTCAAGTAACTTCCTAGAGAACTTGGGAGAAATAAAAGAATGTGTAGAGCAAGAATCAAAAAATACAAATGCGGGAACTCCATGAATGAGAAGTGTATCTGATACCACATTCGAAGCGTCTTCCAAATCAGCCTTAGTCATGTAATAAACATTCCCTTGTGCTTTGGGTATGTTCCTGATCCTTTGGCTGTTAGGCTTGTCCTTCATCTCAAGGCAGTCTTCCAAAAATGCCAAATTTTACCACAATAAAACATGCTCCTATAGCCTTAACTAGAGTTTTCTAATTCAACTTATCGATAAAAGGTACGTACTAGATGAAACTAACAGAACTACTTGTTCTGAGGAAAATAATATGAAGAATTTATATTTAATATTATCCTTAGAAATCATAAATCTCAATTAAAATCTTCATATGGGTATTCTTATGAATCATCTTTAGGATCTTCATCTGCACCTTCTTGTGGACCAAGGGCTCTTAGGATAATGTACGCCCTGAGGCCACAACCTGATGTGTAGTCCTTAACGATAGACACACCAATCTCACTCATGAACTCCTAGGAGCTAAACATAAGGGTAGGGTAACTTCCTCATTGTTAGATCCAATCGGCTCATCCCCAACGTCATTATGCCTCGTTGAAAAATGTCGGGGAAAATCTCTAGCTACAGGAGGATACTACCCCTCTATGCTCGGTGTTGAAGCACGATTATATGTTCCCCTCCTGACGATCCGTGTATTCTATACTCTAATCGGACGTCTACGATTTGAGTCCAGTAACATCTTTCTTATAAATCATGTAGGAAGCAGGGAGAAATTGGACTCCACATCAAAAATTGGACTCCACATCGATCCAGAGTTGTTCAAAAAAACTCATAGCTAAGACAAACACAAAAATCATTCAAAAATCGCATATCAATAATTCAATATGTATCCTTGTCACAGACACATCAGAACCCTAAATTCTGGCATGAACTCTTAAAATTCATTAAAAAAATATTCATAAAAAGATTCATCAATTAAATCATAATTCAGAAAACTTTTCAGCAAAAACCTTTGTCTACAGAACCGTAATCGCTCTGATACCAACTATAACGTCCCAAAAATTCAACCAAGTTTTAGTTAAATATTTTATCAAAAACATCACGGAAGCTAGGTCATTTTTTTAATAAACAAACTCATATTAAATACGATAATATATTGTGAAAAACCAAATCCTTCATCGAACTTTTAGCTACATAAAAAGTCTTACTTCATAAAACATTCAAGAGCCAAAGAGTATGTATTTTGGAAAGTCACGATTTAATTAAATAAAACATAACATCAAGTAAATAATTTCTAAGACTTTAAAACAAGATTCAATGACTCTCGTCCGTTGTCAGAGACTTTAGACCTCTTCCACAATAAACTCTTCATCACTGTTATCATAATCTAAAAAATTGTAAAATAAAATGGAATGAGTATAAAAATATACTTAGTAAGTAAACCACACATACATAACCTCACACACAAGCAATCACATACAACGTATACCATTCTATGATACAGAATATTACTTATACCCTTATCATTTTTCAGAGCGTTCATAATTTTTCTTACAGAAACGCTGGCCAACTTCTGTTAGAACTCACCACATCACCCAGAACAGAACAGAGATTACCCGTCGGTAAGTGTTAGTTTGTAAGGTACGTACAAGTGACCTTTCTCATGAGTACCATTCCTCACCTTTAAAGAGGTGGAACTAGTTGCACTGATTGCCTTCCTACATAACTAACTAGAGCATTTTTAGAGATTTATAAGGTACGTACAAGTGACCTTTCTCATGAGTACCATTCCACACCTTCGAAGAGGTGGAACCAGTTGCAATAAATTACCTTCCCACAAAATTAACCATAACATATTCAGAGGTTTGGTGAGTACGTGGATCTAACGGCACAATATTTTACATTTCATGATCATACAATTATCTTTCATATCTTATATCATATTACCTTATCGAATTTCAGAAACATCGAATACATGATCATCCAGAGTCCATCATAAAAACCCAACGAATACTTCACAAAACAACCAAACAAGGAAGAGAAAATCGAAGTTAAATCCAAATTTTTCAGACACAGGAAAGCAACCATGCAGTTACATATGTAAGATTTCGCTTACCTTATATACCTATGTGATTTCGTAAAGTTTAAGACCTGAATAGATAAAGTAGAAAAATTCAATTCTTAGATGTTTTCAAACACTAACGAAAAACAAATATAGTTTGAATATCTGGTTTTGAAAATTCATTATAAATTGTACCGAACATAAAAAATTACAAATATTAGTTCTAAATGCTGATCCATATGTCTGGTTAGATCTTGTCTTACAGTTTTATAATTTTTTAAAGTATTTTGTATTGAAAAATAGTCATCAACTAGGGTCTGTCTGGCAGTAAAATGAAATTCAAATTTACATGTTTAACTACCCATTTAAAATACCATATCTTATCTAAAAATTATAAAAATGTACAGAACTATATTTACATATGACATAAAACTACTTTCAATAGTTTGGACCAAAATGATGTAATGTATGACAAAAACAAAGCCATGAAAATGAAGTGGTCTGCCTCAAATATTCAGGTTTATGAAGAAGATATAAAAAAATGTTTTCACCATGCAAATAATTTTGTAAAATTCCAAAAATTTTATAGCAGTATGATTATAGTATTATATGATATTAATAATATTTTCAGAAATTTTTCATCAATAACTTCTTAGGAAAATAAAATTATTTTATCTGTACTGTTAGAATTTTCATTGAAAATTATAACAACGATTATTTCTATATTCACAAAACAATAACCATTTATTATTATTTTTTTCTTTAAACTTTATCTCATATGACATTTAACTGATACAATTCTATATGTGTATAATTCAATATGGAGAGAAATAAATGTACCAACAATAAGTTTCATGACTCAAGGAAGCGAAAGAGCGAAGCCAATCTAAAAAATGAAAGGTCGATAATGAAACGATGTTCTCAAATAAATAAAATTTCTTGATTTATGAGAGTAAGAGAACAATTTATTGGTATTTTGTAGTTGATCGTTAAGGAGTAAAAATAATGTGGCCTTTAATTAGAATAGAAGAGGAAAAGGGAAAAGGGAGGTAGAGATTTCTTGATTAAGAGAGTATGAGTTTTCAATCTCATGTAAAACTCCATTTAAAACATTTACAGGGAGTTGGAGTGGGGTGGGAGAGGAGGGGGGAGGGAGGGAGGTAGAGAGGGAGAGAGAGCAAAAATGAAATTAGTGGCGAGAGGGAAAACTACCTCATCTCAAATGTAAAGTGGGGGATTTCATCCCACTTATGATTTCTTTATTTTTATTTTTTTTAATTAAAATAATACTATTGATTTTTTATTAAAATATGAAATCAATAAAAATCTAATTTGAAAATATGAGTTAGAAAATTTGGTAATAGAATTTAGATGATCTACACAATTTTTTAACGTGAGCTAAATATCATTAAAACGACCATAGTTTTTAATTTAATAGCGGAGCGATGATGTAAAACATATAATAAAATGTGTATATTATAATCAAAGAAAATTGATCAAAAATAATAATAATGAGAGCTATACTAAGAAAATACTTAACCATTCTAAGAAAAATACTTAGCCAATATACTAACCATGAAAGTCGGGTCTTACATCTTCCCCTCCTTATAAAAATTTTCGTTCTCGAAAATATCTCCGAGTCAATCTTTAAAAAGGTTTGGATACATAGTCTGAATGTCTTCTTCATGTTCTCATGTGGCTTCTTCAACCTCATGATTCTTCCAAAACACCTTCACCAAATGAAATACATCGTGTACTCCAACCAAGTCTGGCGGTAGAGCCACACGGTAAGCCGTAACTCCAATTCATTCTAAGATCTTGAAAGGACCTATAAAATGAGGACGAAGCTTTCCTTTCTTTCTGAATCTCATAACTCCCCTCATGGGAGCTATCTTTATAAACACTTTGTCACCCACTTCAATTTCCAAGTTCTTCCTACGAGTATCCGCATAACTCTTTTGGCGACACCGAGCAGTTGTAGTTCTTTCTCAAATTTTGTAAATAGCGTCATTCACTTGTTGAACCATATGTCGAATTATTGTTATCAATGTGTTGCAAAAACAACATCATAACATGGAAACCTCCGCAGATATGATGTTGAACATCACTGAAATGTTCGGGGATCAGGGTTGTCAAGCCAAACAAGTTGTGCGAAATTTCATGAATTGTCGGATGAAACCCGGAACTCCTATCATAGAACATATGATGATAATCATTAGTTATTTGAATGAGATAGAGATTATGGGAGCTGAGGTAAATGGTGAGACTCAAGTTGATATGATCCTCGAGACCCTACCAGATACTTTTGAGAACTTCAAACTTATTTATTCGATGAATAAGTTGAGGTACTTACTTCCGAAACTTATGAAGGAGTTGTAAAACTATTGAGACCCTGTTTCTAAAGGATAAGAGGACGAATCTGGAGGTAAACATTAATGAAAGAAAGTTTTCCACCTCTGGTGCAAAAAAAAACACGAGAGGTCTGAAGAAAGTTAAGAAGCGAAACTCAAAAGCAGAAGGCTTGACGAGGGCAAGTTCAGCTTCCGTTGGGGGAATGGAGAACTAGTATTGGTTGTATCAGTTGGAACTATTAAATTTTCATTTAATAACAGTTTTTTTTGTTTTACGAGATGTTTATTATATCCCAATTTTCGAAAAAAATCCTTATTTCAGTAGCTAGTGGGATTGAGCAAGGATTTTCTTTATTATATCCCAATTTTTGGAAAAAACCTAATTTCAGTAGATACTGATATTGGTATTTTTAGAAATGATTACTTGTTAACTACTGCACGCTTGATAAATAATCTATTCTATGTAAAAAAATAGTTCCAATGATATTTGACACTAAAGTAAATACTGATTTACAAAGGGATAGTAAATTGTTGAAGTCCGACTCAATTGATTTACCATACTTGTTGCACTTACGTCTTGGCCATATTAACCTATACAGGATTAAAAGACTTGCAAAGATGATCCACTACAAACTTTAAGTTTGGGATCACTACCCACATAGGAATCGTGCATAGAATGAAAAATGACCAATAGATAATTTTCAGTGAAGGGTGAAAGAGCCATTCAAAGGCTCGAAGTCGTACATAGTGATGCATGTGGGCCATTGTATATCCAAGCAAGAGAAGGTTACGATTATTTTGTAACCTTCACTAATGACTAATCACGTTTTGGATATGTTTATCTAATGTGCCAAAAGTCTTAAACCTTTGAAGAGTTCAAAGAGTACAAGGCTCATAGCTGAGAAGCAATTAGAGAAACGAATCAAAACACTACGATCCGACCGTGGTAGAGAGTACTTGCTAGGAGAGTTCAAAGATTTTCTTAAGGAAGAAGGTATTCGTTCTCAGCTTACAGCACCTGGCACTCCAGAACAGAATTATGTGTCAAAGAGGCGGAATTGAATTCTAATAAATATGGTTAGATTCATGATAAGTTACTCATCCTTTCCAGATTCATTCTAGGAGATATGCCTTGGAAACAACAACATACATTCTAAACCAAGTTCCGTCAAAGATAGTGCCTAGCACGTCATATGAAAGATGAAGTGGATGAAAGTCGTTAGTAAGCCACCTTAGGTTATGAAGATGCCTGGCATATGTACTGAGACCAAAGACAGGCAAGTTATCCAGTCGATCAAAATTATGCATGATTGTAACATATCTCAAGGGAACAAAGGGATACGTCTTTTTTAGTCCGACCGAAAAGAAAACATTCGTTAGCACGAATGCATATTTTTTTTAGGAAGACTATATAAGAAGTGTGAAGCCGAGAAGCACACCTACGCTAGAGGAATTATTGAGTGGGAGGACACCGACTCTCCAATCAGGACATGTTCCCGATTCAATGGAGAGAGAAGAAGAGAAGAGGAAAAAAATTATTCTATTATTTTGAGAGCCCGCACTCAATTCCCGACAACACCCTATTGAGATATACTTTTGAATCCTACGAGTGGTTGTTGGTGCGAAGATTGATTCAAGTTATACAAAGAACGAAGAACGGAAGACAATCAATAGGATTCCTCTAAGTCAGAACTTTTCTGATACAAGAAATGTATAATATTATTTCCACATCTTTCTAAATACGTCAATTGAAATATGCATGATCATAAAAGGTTTTATATTTAATATGATTAAACAGTCGATGTGAAAAAACAATTATTTTTCATCCACGAACTGTTCGTGGTTCATTATTTTTTCTCAAATTTTTAAAACTTGATCCAACACTCCAGAGGATCCAAATACAAATCCACCTGAAAAACAAATTTAGATCTGAGAAGGACGTCGTAAACACGGCCTCAACAGAGAGATCGGCCAGGCAGGAAATTTGGGATTGAGGGTAGACAGGATGTTCTTTTGGCCTCCTCTTAGTCATTGCAAGAGAAACAAGAAAAATTAGTGACCAGGGTAAGCAACAGGTAGACTTTCTCCCCTGTAAAAGCATGAGTTCACCTGCAACCTCGAAGATTCTAGGGACCGAGGGCGTAGAATTTGAATCCCCATGAAGGTCATCCCGGTTTCCAAAAATCATGAACCAGGTGTCCTTCCAGTCCTTATACCAGGATGCGATCCCCACTCTCGATCCTTTTCACTTCACCAATATGACTACAAAGATAGTACCATTCCAGACCACGAGGAGGCACCCCTCCGACCTTATTCTTGGGGGGAGACTTCAACTGAAACATAAAGTCGAGTTCGTCCAAAGTTATGTCCTCGCTGAGGTGCAACTTCCAAAGCACTCACCAACTGATCAAAGTCCTCTAAGAGTTCGGCAGGAGTAGGTCCAGAGTGATACTCGTCGAGGAGAACCACTTCCTCAGGAAATGGTTTAAAGGAAGTCTCAGTCCACACACCAACGATGCCAAACATAGTCTAATCCCTCATGTCGCAAAGCACTTATCTTCTCACCCAACTCAGGCAGCTATAGTTTAACATAATCTGGGTATGGTAAGCAATCGGATCTTGCCCAAGTAATATTTGGACAAAAAGGAAGGGATCTTGTCAGCCCCTCATTTGTCGACATCTTCATTCGGGCCAACATAGCCCCCGAGTCAGCGCGAAAGTCGGCAGCTTCATTTGACACGGTCCTTTTAGTCTACACACCCCCTGGAACCCTCAAGAACGATAAACATCGAAGAGGCAAAAAGCAAAGATAAAGGAAATGACACAAACGAAGGAAAAGTAACTTACCACGGTGAATCGACAATGGGAAGTGAACGTCGACAAAGAAACGGGCATGCCACGATGGAGGTCTCTACAATAGGAAAAGAAATCGAAGGTTTGAACCCCCAAGGGTAAAAAAATGACTTGACCAAGTCAGTCTCCAAAGAGCTTGGGCAACACCAACCAGGGTAAGCTAAGAGCTACATGAAGAGGGTCTGACGCAAGGGGTCAGCTAGCCATGTGCTAGGCATCATCACTATTCATCAAAAGTTAAGTTCCACATGGCATCTTCTTAGGTGAGATGAGTACCCATTAGGGTCAATCATCATGATGAAGCATCGAGTCAACCCCCAAGCGGTCGCATCAACCACGTCCGGCATGACTCAGGGCATATCGATATGCAAACAAAAAATTGATAATAAATAAGGGAGAGATGTGCAATACCATGACGGCTTCAATTTGAGAAACCAATTATCCCTGCACCAATATGAAATTAATAACGTTAGAGTAGAAATTATTATCTCAAGTTCAAGAAATTAATAATAAGAAAAAAGAGTTTGTGTTGATAAAATAGGTAAATGATTCAAAAAAATGAAATAAGGGAGGACATAATATAAAATAAAGAGTATAGCAAACAATTTAGAAATTCCCAAAAAAAAAAAAATCTAACCATCTTCACTCAACTTACCTCAACATCTCACTCAAAATCCTACACAGGGCAAAATAAAGAGAACCAACTATTGATAGATCTAGAGTTGATATTTATAATGTATACAATTCTAATGATAATTGAATAAAAAATATGATTAGCAAAACTGAATAAAAGGAATATGAAGAGTAGAAGTCTATTATAACTCATCAGTAATACAAAATTAAAAACACTCATTAAAACTCACCTGAATTTAATAGAATAAAAAAATGCCAAAAGGCGTTATGAAGAATATCCGTTCCGAAAGACTGAAATGAATTTTTTGTTTAATGCGTTGTAATGTGGTCCATTAACTCAATTTGAATTATTTGACCAAAAATTCAATAAAAATACAATTGAAATTCATTTTTTCTTCTTTCTTTTAATATTTCCGTTAAAAATGGAATCACACCCTTTGTTTGTCAGGAAATACATAATATATATATCTACAAGATTGTCAGAATCATATTTTTTACTCGAATCGGTATAGGGATCTTCTGAATCAGATCGAGGATCGTAAGATCCTTTCAAATGTTAATAGTTATAATATTAAAAAATTATAATCCTTAAAAAAAATTAATTTTTTTTAACTAAAATTAAACAGTGAAAATAAATTTTACTCTACTTTATAAATGACCGAAATATATAACATCTCAAAATAGTCAACTCAAGTTTGATCCTAAACATATAATTTTTTAAGTAGCTCAAAATAATTTACTCACTCAATCATTTTAATGAGTAACAAACACAATTCAATTTTAGTTTATTAAGTTTCTCAAAATTAAAATTATAAAATTAATTATTCACAAAAAAATTTCTACGAAAACCACTTTACTCCTAATATCATAAATACACAAATAAAATTTTATAAATTCAAATATTTGTATAAGAAAATATGAGTCTAAACACATAGAATATTATAAAAATTTATTAAACACACAAATAGGATATGGCTTCAATTACACTGAATTAGACTTAGGGAGACTCAAGAAGTTGGATTTAACGAGTCATTTGACAATATTAGATCAAATAAAAAAATTGTATGTCAACAAATAATCAATTTCTACAAAAATTCATAAAAAATGAACACAAGAATAAAAATATAAAAAATAGTCCTCTTGCACGATTTAAAAAAAAAGGACTCTGACCAAAAAGGAAGTTCTCGCGCCACGATCGTCGTAGCTCTAGATTTTGATCATTTATATAATATATATATATATATATAAAATTTTATAGTATCTTTATACATACAATATATATTATATAAATTTTATGGATAAAAATTTAAAATTTCATCGGCGCGCGTGAGTGAGTTTTTTGCATGGATTTTTTTTATTTTGTTTTAATTTGAGTGGTTATTTTTTTTAATTTTTCTCTTAAAAACGACATATTCTTGATGTTGGTCCAAAATAAATACCCAAATTAAGGATTCTATAGCCCATCTGAATTGTTTTGATATTATAAGATCGTAGGATTGTACGATCCTACGATCCGGATCGTGATTTTGATAACATTATATATATATATAATTGTTCTGCGAGCAACTTTTGTATTAGAAAAAATCTATGAGAATAGAGCTATTATAAAATAAATGCAGTTTTCTGCTCTACTATAACATAAGATGGAGAAGTAAAAGTCATAACTAATTTTATAACTCCAAAACAACAAATAAATATATTTCATTTCAATGTTTATTTAATGATTATATATTTACCAATTAATATGTATTAATTAAAAAAATTATTGATCTGTTCAAAATTTCACCTATACCTTTGAGATTCAAAAAGCAAATGCTTTAGTTTTTCTCACCATTTATACACAATAAATTAAATAATGTTAAATGATGAATAAAACTATTTAAATTGGGTAAGGACACATGGCACAAAGTTGAATATGTCACTTGTCATAATTTTAAGTTTGCATACCCAACTTTATATATATAATTATAAGATTATTTACTTACACATTTGTAACTGGAATATTAAAAATAGAAGTCATACAGAACTTTTAACTTCTAAAACAATAACTAATGTAATTTGTAACACAACAATTTTCTTAGAATTTTTTTCTACTAACGCTAAAGATTCTTATAATGCCAATAGTACTCATTATCATGTGCAATGAAAAATAAATGTAGTCATGGATGGAGAGTTTTTAGAAAAATCTAGCTTCGACACTGGTGTTAGTGTGATTGTTGTAGTAGTAGTTGGAGGGATAATCCCATTATCATGTGCAATTATTTTCTTTTCTAGGGTTTGATGGATGGAAGCATAGAGAAAGGAAAAGTAAAGAATAATTGGATATAGAGTGTGGGTTGCTTGTAGGTTGTGAGTGTTAAATATGTTTTACTTGTTTTTGCAGCTATGGTATGAATCTAGGTATTTCTACTAACCTCAAATCTTAATTGCTCAAATTGATTCACTGACCTTAAATTTCACATTGAAACCACACAACATTCAGCTTCGGCAATGGCGACAGCGATGGCGATGGAGGGACGACAAGGGCTTTGTTTTTGCGTTTTGGGAAATCTTACAATTTTGAGGGTTCCCCCAACTTGTCAAATTGAAGAAAAGTCATCATTTCACCTAAGCTTCTTCGACACGTATCCTTCTTCAAGGCTTCAGGCATAAAGACTCCATCTACAACAGTGCAAGTTAAGCGACTTTCCCCTAAAGAACACTCTGCCAAAATTACTTCAGAATACTGACATAGGCATCGGAGGCTCTTAGAGGAGGAAATCACCCTTCAATTCTCTTCGTCTTTAGAGTTCTTTGTTTGTGTTTTGCAGATTTCCAAGCTGATGGAGTTTACGTGAAAGAACGATATCGCATAAAACTTCACTGTTGAACTTTTTGGTACAAACAATATTGTTTGATACTGAATCGATCATAAGTATAAAATTCATATTCTTCCATCATTGATAAACAATTTGTTGGACCCTTAACTTCGGTTGAACAAAAAAGGTTAAAACTTTGTAAGTTTGGTTAATGAGTGTTGATTTTCCATGAAGATGTGTAATTATGTTATGCTTCATCAATGTTTTATTTTCTACAGTTTCTCTCTGTTTTAACCTATTTTTCTGAGGAAAAACCGAGTATTTTTTATATTATGCAGATTTTTCGTATTTCAAGATTGTTATTTGGTATATTGTTATATTCTTATAGTATATAACTTACTGATTGTTATTACTTTTTTTCTTACATACCAAATGTCCTATATTCCATAGTTCATTTTTATGATGGTGGTGAGATGAAAGGAAAAATTATGTTAACTATAAATTGAAGTCATTGTTCGTAGGTACGATGCATCACATAATGCGTTATTGAAGTAAATATGATAATATTTTTTTGCCAAGATTGTTATGTCAATGAGAATGACCATTATTATGCTAATCATAAGTTGAAGTCATGGTTGGTTGGCGAAAAAATATCACACATGATGTGTTACTGAAGTAGAATGATAAATTTCTTGGTAAAGTTTATTATGCAAACGAGACTATACAATGTCAAGTTTATTAGTAAAATAATGATTATTTATAGCATATGTTTATACACGCATAGTATATACCATCATACCATGTACATGTAGAAATAATAATTCAAGTATCATAAAGATCACACATACTAAAATTATTTACAAAATATTATATTCATCGTAAAAATAGTGTTAATCCTCATAATCATTTCAATCCATCATTTTCGTCATAAAAATAGTATCATTCTTCCAAACTATTTATGGTATATCCTCGTATACTAGTAGTACATTACCATATACATATAGAAATAGTAGTCCAAGTATCATAAATATCTCATAATATATCCATCAACACTAAAAATATTTGGAAAACATTATACACATTATCTCAAAATCAGTATCAATCCTCAAAAAATATTTCAATCTTAAAATCATTTCTATGACTAAAAATAATATCAATCATTACAAAATTACTCTATATAATAAAAGTTTGATATCAATCTTAGTAATCAACAATGTCCATCATAAGTGTAAAGAACTATTCCAAACATTGCATGTTTCATTAACTCTTTAATTACAAAAAGTTGTGATAAAATGTCATCTTCATGGTAAATTTGAATCGTTGATTAGCTTAGTCCTCCGTTCATAGCCATCCTCATCATGCATAAGAAGTTGAAGTCTATAAACTATATTATAGAACAACAACTATAAATATGATGCAATTCTCTATAAAAATTGACAAAACCAATTAGAGAAACTACAATATATCAGTAGTATGTGTAAATGTGATAATAATCTTTGAAAATGTTTGTTTCAACAGTTAAATGTTTCGCAATTACATCTAATGACCTATTTAAACCTAAACTAAGCAAAAATAACAATCAATGTCATAAAATATTTCTCTACATGTTTAACAAAAGAATGTGAGACAAAAAGAAGATTGGGTATATGAACTTCTATGTTACCTGGAAATTGAAATCTCAAACCAACAAAAATTAATGAAACAAAAAATTAGCTTAAGAAATTTGCTTAAAATAGGGTAAATTAAGAATATACTATAATAAAATCATAGGATGTGTTTTACGTTTTCAGTTTGTATGACATTGATTACAAGCTAAGGTAGAATTTTACATGATTTATTCGTTTACTTTTGTCTCTTGATTTGGTGATATATTTGAAATTTACCAAACTAAAAATTTCTTCTAAAAATATTCTAAATCGCTTCTTGTTTAAGTTGATGTTTCTTTCATTTCTTAGGTTTTCTTATCGTTTATATTCACGAATCAATTCCCTTTTTATTCTTTTATGGCATCTATGTTAAAGCCAGCATCGCAAAATTTTTGGGAAGCAAAACGAAAAATCATGGTTAACAAAAACATAGAGGATGAGAAATCTAGAAACCGATTATGAACCAGAATTTCGGAGGTTGCCGAAGAGATTGACGAATTTTGACAAATATTGGTGTAGAAATCATGTCTTCGCTCTAGGTTTCAGCTATATTGTTTGTTGGGTAGTTTTTTATTTTTAGGAAGCAACACGTGGAGTGTGTGCATTTTGCTTGTGTGCATTTCAAAGTAGTTTAGTCTTGTTATCATTTTTTAGGATGGATCTATATACTTGTTCGACCATTTTTGCAAGTGCTAAAAGTTTGAACTATTTTTTTTTAATTATTTTTAAAAAGTTGGCTAAGTTCCTAATTGAACTAAATTTAAATGACAAATATTAAAAACGATTGCCTACAATAGAGAATGAGGTCATGTGAGTCGGTAATGGCCCACCAATCCAGCAGCCTGAGCCTGCTGATAAACCATCTGCTAATACGTACCGCATCTCAGCATACACTTTTGGTACAAATTGTAAGTGAGCCTGTAACATGTACCATGTTTACTTACAATGCCCAAGAAAGTCATTTTGATCTGTAATGGACCTCAACATGGGCTCAATAATGTCGGACCTAATATTCGACACACTGTCACTTATTTCAAACGATACAATTGATATTTAAATGCCGAGTTACAAGTAACTCTAGAATTGATTGTGAAAAAGAGAAACAGAAAGCAAGTTAAAGACTGTTAGGCCATGCCTCCATGTGCATACTCTGAAAAGAGAGTTGAAAAAGGGAGAGAGAAAAAGGCATTTTGTGTAGATTTTGATATTATAACAAACTTGATGGTGCTAAACTCTGACATGAAATCACTAATTTTTTGTAGCCTTTTTCATTTGGAGTTATAATTGATTGTAATTTCATATATTTGGTTGGTGGTTAGGGAGAAATCTTGTATTTAGTGTCCTTGATTTAATTAATTAATTTTTTTCCTTTTAAGAAAAAAAGTTATAGCATAATAGTTGTCAAGGAAAGAAGTAGTACACATTAGGTTTAACCCCAACTAACAGAAATTATCAAAAGAAACATGAAAAAATTACATCATTATCACTAAATTAGTAGTTAGTTGCTTACCAAGTTCAATATCATTATCCATCAACTTCAAATATAAAGTGGAGTTGGGCACCAAAAACACAACTAGTTCAATAAAACATGGTCCACTCTTGTGATCTAATACTCTTAATTTTTCAATATTTTTTTCTTGAAATTTGAACCTACATTTATATCTCATATGTTAATTAAACATTTGTGCTTACTACTACTATAATTTAAATGAGCAAGTCTAATCAATGATTAATAACAATATTACACACTTTTGTTACATAAAGTTGACTAAATTCCATGGTGTGATTTGAAGTTTTTAAGATACTCAAACAAAGTCTCAATACTAAATTTGATGGGAACGTCAATGAAAGAATGGTTGATTAACTTTGTCATTATATATATGCACAATTAGATCAATCTCATAGTAATTAATTAATAAAATATAAGATATTAAAGAAGTGTTGGTTTTCATATGTAGATTATGAGATAAGACGTTCTAAGGAGTAATGATTGAAGTGTTGGGATGTGGGGATTGAAGTTAGGTTTTGATGATGTTAGCTTCTTTAGCAAACAGGACATATGAAAGAGACTTTTTACAATCATAGAGCTAAGGAAATAGACAGGTAAATCTCTGTAGTTGAGAACAACTTGACCCATTTTTTGTGGGTCATATAAAGATTGTGACATTTTATCATTAACATCTAAAAGTGAATTCGCCTTTTACTCCACACACAATTAAAGAGAGAAATGATAACACGATTTATGCATAAAAGAATTGTGAATAATAATACTTATGCTATTTTTGGATTCCATAAATTAATTTAGGAAGCAAAAAATTACTCAGACCAATTGGCAGAACTAAATGAAATTGGCAAAGTTATAAACCGTTCTTTTCTATGTCATATCTCTCCGAATTCATTTTTTTTGTTAAAATTATAAGAGGAATTAAGAATGAGAGAATATGATTCGAATTTATAAATTTTCAGATATGAGTGTTGAGATTTAACTAATTACATCAACTCAATTTGTTTTCTGAATTCACTTTAGAATCATATAATCTAATCAAATTCTTTATTTATGTATCCTTCATAGACTTCAAAGTCCAAATTTTGCTTTACGTAAAATAGATAAGTTTTGTATTTTCTTTTATTTCCAAGAATGAATTCTAATTTTATCATAGTTCTACTAATTTTGTATACATTTTTCTTCATGTAATTACTTGTTCTTGACTTTATAATTACTTGCGTGTAATTGATTTAATAGTTCATGTTATGTATATGGTGATGCAACTCCGCTTTATTTAGTATGATATTTTACTTTTATAAAAATAAACGTTTTTAGGCTTTATCAATTATATTGGAAATAATTGGTGTAGTCCAAAGGGCTAAAGCTTTTAAGACTCAGTTTCGTTGTGTTGCATTGAAAATGGTTAGGAAAATAGGCTAGAGACTGAAGAAGTTAACCAATTTTCTTAAAAATTTCACTTTTTTTATTCTAAACTCAAGTAATTTTTTTTTCACTGTGTTTATACATTGGATAGGTACACTTTGCTTTTCAAGACAAGTATGGTGACCAGATAATGCCTTCACGTGATGCCTTGGAGTTTTTCCCTCTGTAAGTAACTTGGAATTTTCCAGTCGCTTTTTTAGGATAAATTTGACCAACTTCTTCTCACACACCTCAAACCCTAATATTCTTAATATATTTTTTCTAAATACTTGGCATCTTTTATCATACGATGCAATTGTCCATCTCATTATCAAAACAGTTATTCTTATTCAACTATAATTTTGATATAAATTATGTTTACTCTATTGTATCATTATTTTAACTTCATTTTAGGGTAACCACCAACGGCCAATCATGTAAACTATGTATGGAGTGTTATTTTTACTAATGTTAGGTTGAAATCCACACATTATTTTCTTCTCTCTCTTTTTTTTTCAACTTTCCAAACCAAAAATACCTACCAAAGTATAATATGCAAGGTATCCATTCAAAAGTCATGGTGCCATGATCCTTTATTGTGAAATTAGTGGACTTTCCATACTTTACATGATAGCTTTGAAATTAAGCCTAACTAAAACATGATATATTTCATAAATCACAAGATCAACATGTTTCTATGAAATTTTGTCAAACCCAAATCTCAAATTTATATGCCATTTGATTTCAATAAGAAAACAGAAGCGGAGAACTTGATTGTGAAAAACTTACCGTGTGCTATGGATAATTCTATGAGAAAATATGGATTCGATCTTTCAAATTGACACAAGCCCTTAGATCTCTCGTGAAGGAATAGAGATAATTGCTCAAACGAAAACCTTTGAGTTGATACTCTCGCTTGTGTAATTTCCATAACCCTTCTAATTAACTTTTGATATTACTAATTTCACCCTTCAACAAATTAAAAACATCATTCTGGTACGTACACAGGGATTCTATGATAATTATACCTATAATTCTTAGAACTTTAATTTCTTAATTAGATAATTTTAAGTAGGCTTATTCATAGATAGAATAACACATTTAATTTTATATGTATGGCCCCACATATTGAATTTTTCCAACAATCTCCCAATGGGCCATATCTGTAACCTTACAAATGTGTTTAATTTTATGAGCTACCAAAATTTGCGTATCTCAAACACATGCTATATCCAAGACAATCTCATCCATTGAATGTATTGACATAGAATCAAAGTGGTTTTTGTTAGCTTTATTGTAACTAAACTCATCAAGGGTCACATATACCAATACAATCAAACGGTATAGATCAATCATGGATGCATAGCATAGAAATTACATGCAATGTGATCTATATATGTATATTTTCAACTGGTCATACTTTACTTTAGTGAGGTCAACAAAAACATAATGTCACAGAGTGAAATGAACTGAATAACTTTATTTTTCATCTAAAAATACCAAATACACAAATGTTCACAAATACAATGCAAAGCAATAAACAAACTCCTACTAAAACATGATATCTCCAAACAAAATTACATCTATATGAGTAGTGTCCTCGAAAGACCTTGGGTAGTAATCCCTTAGTGAGAAGATCCGTTATTATGGAGTTTATCTCAATATATAGACATCTGACCACTCTATATCCTTTTTTTACAACCTGGAACTTAATCTTAATATTCTTTGACTTAGATAGGTTGATCCTATTGTTGTTGGAATATAAGACTACTGATTTATTGTCACTACGAGGTACTAAAAGGAAAATTAATAAAAAAAAATTCAGTCACACTTTGGCACAAGTGCTTAGGTTATATCTCCAAAATGAGAATTCAGAGGCTTGTGTAAGGGGGTGTACACGGTCGGTTAAGTCTGTCTTTTTCACAGAAAAAATGGACCGAACCAAAAATCACGATCCTCATATACGGGGGACCGGACCGACCACAATCACAAATGCCTATAAAAACCAAACCGGCTAGATTGAATATCATCTGGTTGATTCAGGTGGGTTATTCAGTCTAAAAGAAATTTCTCATATATGGAGGACCAGATCGACCACAAATCATAAATGCCTACAAACCAAACTGACCAGGTCGAATATTATCTACCGGTATAGGTGGGTTATTCGGTCCTAAAGCAATTTATCAACATTCAAATCCATTCAAATACAACATTCAAAACATATCCAGCATTCAAATCCATTCAAATACAATATTCAAAACATATCCAGCATTCAAATAAAAAACTATTCAAAATAAAGATATATTTACAATAAATATCTAGCATTCAAATACATTCAAATACAACTTTCAAAACTCATAATCTCCAATATTCAAACATGTTCAAACTCCAAAGTAAAAATATTCAGTATTCAAATATAAAAAAAAAACATGAAATTAAAGTTTTGTACATCAGAATATCCAAAAAGTAAATTGAAAAACACAACGAAACATAGAAATTTCTCCATCTTCAATCTTCAATCATATCATGGAATGGTAATGACGGTCTCCTATTGCACCTTGATACGTTTTGTACACATGAAGAAAATGAGTTCAAAAGCATGTAAAATAAGAATACAAATAACAATATGTAAATAAGTTATCTTCATCCATTTCCATAATCTCTTGTAATGTCTACTGAGATTAATGTGCACACGTTTACTCAGAATCTAATTTTGTGCACATATAAGAGCTTCAACAAATTTTAAAGTCAGTGAACTGTGAAACAGATCCAATATACAATCTCATGTATTGAAGGCTGACTGGGATGTAATTGTAAAGAAAATAATTGCTAAGACAACTCTAATTATAAGGCTAAGAACCTCATATCTTAAAGACTTTATTTACCACCAACTAAGGAGATCCAGTTCAACATTCAAGTTAAAACATGGCTCCACTAAATGTCTCTCAATCTTTTACTTAACCTTTAGCCTATTTTCCTCACAAGTGCTTTAAAAATGTGGAGGCCAAACTAAAATCATCTTCTTTGTCATTTTCAACTTCCACAGATTATGATGATTGATCCATAAATGACACTGGTTGACTTAGAGTAACCTTATCTTTGTATTCCTCAAATATTCTCTCCAAAGTAGAAGTCACTTTCCTTCTCAATCACGAGTTCAAGATCATACAAAATATCAAAACTATAGTGCACAAATCTCATTTTAAAGTGGGGATCAAGAATAACAGTAATAGCCAACAAATAATTTACCTTTCCTAAGCATCCCTAATATTTGTCATACTTGGCCCTCACACTACTTGCCATTTTTTTTCAAAAAAACATTGCGAGATGAAGAATATGATTGAATCAAGTTTTCATATGATCAACATCAAATAAGTGGAATTCCACCTACTAAGAACATCTAGAGATACTGAACTACTAGAAGATATTTATTCAGCCTCTATACAACTCTTAAACTTTTGAAACCGAGTAGGAGAGTCATGAACATCCTTCAAACTATCAGGTTTAGAATATGCGTGCAACACCAAACATGCATAAACTTACCATCCAACACATGGCCCTTTGAATTTCTTATAGGCCTTTTCAAATAAATGATTGCACCATCATTCGCACTTTCATTATCAATAGTGACCGTGAAAACCCTTTCAATACCCCAGTCAAGCAAACTTTTGTTCAATAGCCATACCAATTGACTTCCCTTTATGAGTAGAAATTGGATAAAAGTTAATGATTCTTTTATGTAATATCCAATTAGAGTCAATAAAGTGTGTAGTAAGTACCATGTAACTAAGATTTTGCACTAATGTTCATGGATTAGTGGTAAGACATAATCTTTGATTTTTACTTGACAATGCCTTTTTTCAACTTTTCTTTCTCCCACATAAACACCTTAAAACAATCTCTAGTAACCCTTGTCTGACTAGGAATAACACAAACTTAGGTTGCATGCCCCTTAAAAAAATCCCCTAAATCCTTCACCCTCTACCACCCTAAACGATAATTCATCTTTAACAACCATCTTAGCAAGTAACATCTTGCATTTCTCAGAATTAAAGGTAGTAGTTGATATTGTACAAGTACTACCAGTTACTCCCTCACTACTACTATTAGTATTAGTATTAACAACTAACAGTTTTTTCTTAGGGTCATCAAACCTACTAGGATTCTTCTTACATCTTTTTAAGTGATTCCATAGAAAGGAAGTATCACTCACACTTTAACATGAAAATACAAGCTTACAATGGTTACAAGTAGCTCTCATATAATTATGATCACAAGTTTCAACTCTTTTAAAATTATTCCCAACATTAGAAGGCTCTCGGTTGCATTTTCTCTTACCTTTTATAACGTTCAGTGCCGGTGAGGTGCCATAATTATTTAATGTAACATACATGACTTCACTTGCAGTTCAAGTAGACATCTAATGCAATACAAACATATAGGTACGTAAAGACCTATTTATGTAATGAATACGTATAAGGAAAGAAGGCTATACAAAAATTAATTGAGTGTGAGTGTGATTTAATCAAAGCATCCAGTAGACATCTAATGCCTTTTCTCTACTTTTCTCCCAAGTCTGATCTTTTTCGTTTCTATACATTTTTCTATTTTTTTAAAGCATTCATTAAAAAATCAATGAACAAAATTTATTACAATACATTTATTTTGAGATTAGTTAATCTTTCAAGTTATGTTAATAAGATGATTATTTAAGCAGACTAACTTAGTTACCTAAAAAATGTCCAAAATCCTTGCTACAAAACTAGGAAAAAAACATTAGCAAATGTAGAAATGGTAAAAACACAAAAGAAAAGGAAAAATAGTCAAAACTCAACGGTAGGAAAAACTAAAAATTCAAAGCATACAACTATTCTAGAAATTGCTCTATACCATAACCTAATTCATAGCAAATCAGATCTAAACTATGATAGTCAAGTATTCAATCACCATGTTGCAGAAGATCCAAGACAGATTGATGTTAAATCTAAACGAAACAAGTTGAACTCACCTAAATCTACAAAATTGTAACTCTTTCAGAAAGAAAAATCCCAAATAATTTCAGTAAAAAGAATCAAAACAAAGAGAAGCGGTGAAGCAATTGAGATGAAGAGAAGCAATCGAAATAGTAAAGAGAATTGAAATGAAGAGAAGTAGTGAAGCAATCGAAACAATAAAGAGATTCAAAACAAAGAAAAGCAGTGAAGCAATTGAAATGAAGAGAAGCAATCAAAATGAAACTATATCAACAAAAACTAGTAATTAGTTGAACTCATCAAGACCAGAGCTAAGAAATCATAACATAATAAAGAGAAGTAATGAAAGTAGAGAGATTACTCACAAAGTCATTCTGGGTCTGGCACTGCTTGTAGCAGTGATCTAGTCGACGTCTATGAAATGAGGAGGAAGCTGAAACTGAAGGTGATGAGATGTAGATCTTTGTTCATAATAGGCTGAAATTTGATCAAGAGGAGGACTAAAGCTGAAAATTGATCGAGTTAGGAAGGACTAAGGGGTAGGGTTTAAAAAAACTAATATATATTATGAGAATTACATGGGTGGTTCAATCGGTTCGGTCTAAAGGTTTAGTTTTTTCTAATTATAGACAGAGCCGCTCATTTATAACTAAAAGATCATCTAAATCAATCAACTTTGGTTCGGTCCATTTTAGGTTAGACGGCCTGGTCAGGTTCTACACACTCCTAGGTTTGTGTCATATGGCATTTAACATACATATTAGAATTGATTCATGCTGACATATGTGGGCTATTCCCTAAGGCTTCATAGAATCGTCAACAATATTCTATAACGTTCATGATAAATCAGAGTCTTAGGATGTATTCAAAATATTTAAGGCTGAAATTGAGAACCAACTCAACAAACGGATTAAAAGTGTCAGACCTGATTGTGGTGGTAAATATTATAGTAGATCTGACGGTTCAAGAAAACAACTTCCAGGTCCATTTTCCCAATTCCTAGAGGAATGTGGAATATTTTCACAGTACATCATGCCAGGTTCACCAAGCATGAATAGTATTACTGAGATACAAAACAAAACCCTCAAGGACATGGTGAAGAGTACGATTTGTTATTCTACCTTACCAGAATCACTCTGGGAAGAGGCACTAAAGACATCAATTTATATCCTTAATAGAGTGCAACAGTTGTCAAAACACCTTATGAGCTTTGGACAGGTAACAAGCCTAGTCTGAAGCAATTTCACATTTGGGGATGTCTAGTTGAGGTAAGGTCTTATTGACTAAATGAAAAGAAATTGTACTCCAAAACAATGAGCAACTATTTTATTGATTATTATGAGCAATCAAGGGTCTACAAGTTCTATGATCCCATGCTAAGGAATATTTTTAAGACGGACTGCAACATTTTTTTAGGATGTTAAGTTTTAGGGAGAAATAAAATAAGGGTCATTGTCGTTGAGAAGGAATCATCTTCGATTCCTACTACAACCACTACTTCTTACACTGTACATATATGTTATTCTTGTTATTGATCAAGAAGTGGATCCAGAACCACAACAAAGACATGTTGAACAAAACCCATTCAAGTTGAGGTCAATATTCCAGAAGAACAAACTCAACAACCTCAAGATGCAATGCTATTAAGAAGATCAATGAGAGAAAGGAGAAGTGCTATTTAGATGCTTATGTGAAATTTTCCAAGAAAATGAGGTAAATAATGAATTTGTGAAAAATGATCCAATCAACTTCCATCAAGTCAAGATATTAATTCTCAAAATTGGATTGAAGCTATGAATGAAGAGTATAAGTCTATGCAAGACAATCAAGTTTGGGATCTTGTCCTTTTACCTTAAGATAAGAAGCCCATTAGTTGTAAATGGATATTTAAAATCAAAAGGAATTCAAAAGGTAGTGTGAAAAAATATAAGGCCCTTGTTACACATTCTGAGTTGAGCTATATCAGATGGATGTTAAAACTCTATTTCCCAATAGAGACATTATTAAACAATTTATATGATGTAATCAGAAAACTTTGTGATTAAAGATCCAAAAAATATTGTTTGCAAACTAAAGAAATTCATATATGGGCTCAAACATGCTTCTCGTCAATGGTACCACAGATTTCATCTTACAGTGGCTCATTTGATTTTGAGACAAATACTGTTGATGATTGTGTGCAACATAATTTCAATGAGAATTAGTTCATATTCATGGTTCTATATGTTGGTGATATATTATTTGCCAGCAATGACTAATGTTTGTTGCATGAGACCAAAAGATTTCTTTCTAAAAATTTTGAAATAAAAGATCTTGGTGAAGCTATTGCTGTTTTAGGATCCAAATACACCAGGATTGTTCTCGGGATTTTCTTGTATTATTACAAAAGAGCTATATAAAATAAATTTTTAAAAGGTTTGGCATGCAAGATTGTAAATCAGGTGACACCCATGTTGCTAAAGGAGGCATGTTTCTTAATATGCTCAGATCAAAAGTCAACCATATCAATCAACAAATTTAAATAGTTGGTAAGTCATTTCTCAAAATACCTAGCACGACAATAATATCAAGTCTTTGGACTGATAATAACTGTAAGTGGTACTCTTTTTATAATGACAAATATTGACAAGAATTCATGCCGAGTTATAAATATATCTTTTGATCGATTTATTATTCACATGTAGAACCTTATAATTACACATATTTATCATTACACATGTATATATAATTCGGCCAAATATTAACTTTTCTTTGGATGGGCTAATACCCGCATGAATTTACATACACAAAACCATCAAATACCATGATGAACAATCTCACTTTAATTAGTTCATTCAGAATGTTCATTAACCATAACTAATCCATAAAGATATATCAAAATAATTATATTTACTTGCGAATTTTTTATTGAACCTGATGCAGCATTGCAGTGTCTAAGAAGTGGCGCTGCCAGCGTCAAGCACGGTAGGGCCCAGGGGTGAACCTGAGGCACCACCCATGCAATCCACCGGTACTGCAACGCCCAAAAGTGGTGTTGCAGCATTGATTCATTCCAGAAGTATCACACTCGAAACGCCTTATATATGAATTTTTTCCATCCAAAATCATAATTTTACATCATCAAGAAATTGAACATAAATATGCAATTCATACAATATAGTCATAGTTGCATATCAATTTCTCAGTATAAACTTCAGAAGAACAGAGATCCTCAAATTCTAAGATCCTTAAGTACCCTAATTTCAAAAAATTTCCAAATTTATAAATTCAATCTCTAAAAAAATCAATAATGGGAGGTTATGTTACAACTTGATAGGTTTAAAAATAGGCCTAACTAAAACATGATTTATTCCATAAATCATAAGATCAGCATATTTCTATGAAATTTATTTAACCCTAATCTCAAATACATATACCATTTCATTTCAATGAGAAGAAAGAAGTGATAAACTTGATTGCGGAAGACTTATCGGGTTTCATGGATGATTTGATCAGAAAACATGGATTCGATCTTCTAAATTTACACAAGCCCTTAGATCTCTCTTGAAAGAATAGAGATAACTACTCAAAGAAAACTTTGAGTTGATACAGTTGCTTGGATAACTTTGGAACCATAACCCCTTTCAGTTAACAACTTTTGATATTTCTAATTTGATCTTTCAACAAATTAAAAATATCATTCTAGTATCTACACATTATTTTTATAATAAATATATACCCATAAGTCTTAGAGCTTTAATTTCTTAATTATATCATTTTAATTAGGCCAATTCATTTATAGCATAACACATTTAATTTTACATGTATGGCCACACATGTTGAATTTTTCCAACATTACACATATAAAACTCGTTAAATATCACGAGGATGTATAGATGGCATGCACAAAAGCGTACCAACTTAAATCCTTGCAATAAATATGATTGTTATTGAGTATTGTAGCAAGCAAGGGTCATTCCCACAAGAGATTGTTTTTAATTAAGTTTTATTGACACAAGAAAAATACTAGACTTTATACTGACCAGAAATTAAAATGTGATTAAAAATCCTACTTGGGCTCAACAAAATTGAGCGAAAACTAGTAGACACACCAATGACACTCTAAAAAATATGAAGATAAAATATCCGGTGGTTTGAAGATTGTTTGATATGTAAACAAAGCAAAAGAAAACTGAATTGAAAACTGGAATTAAGAAAAGATAGATTTAAATAATTAAAAATATGATAAAATTTATGGTTAAGGATTCATTATTCACCTCTAGAAATATGACAATAGTTAATAATCAGAAATAAATTTTTCAATCTTTCAAAAATAACAACCTTAAAATAATCACAAGTTCGATTATCTTGATTTTTCCTTACCTTGTCCTTAAGTAAAACACGTTCTTTACTTAAACTCTTTACATTAAACAACCTAAAACAAGTTCTTTAAATTCAGTTCAATGAAAACAATTAATCAAGAAAGATATTGGTTGAATCAAGCAATAAACAGACAAGTTTGGTTTATAAAACTTCAGTTATATTGCTTATGTAATCAAATGAAAATATCCCATAATCATTGGAAACAATTTACTACGTTTGTTTAGAAAGCCTTGACAATTACGGATCAAAATTCTAAACTAACAATAAAATTACTAACATGCTCACCTAGTTGGCACCCAAGTAAACAAGAAAGAATTTATAGATAGAGAAATCAAAGGAATATAAACATAATTAAAAGGGAGATGAAAGAAAATTTATGAAATTTATTAACTAATAACCAGGTCTAGGGTTTTGAAATCACCCTTAACCAAAGAAAGAAATTAGAAAAACATGGAGACACTAAAGAACATACTTCTAAATTAGAAAATAATTCAAAATCCTCTTCCCCTTTTAGTTGGGGCGTGCCCTCCTTTTATAGAGGTTATGCGTTCTTCAATCTTCATAAAAAATTAGCAACTCCTCCCTACAATCTCTCCTTTTCAAAGTCAATAATATTATCCTTTTAAGAACTCTAACATAAGTAGGACTCTTTGTCATTTACCATGAGAAGAATTTAAAATTCAAACTTCAAGATAAAAGATGGTAGATTCTAGTTCAAGAGATAAGCTAAGGTCCCGATCTTTATCTTTATCCTTCACTGATTTAAAATCATAATCAGATTTCATCCCGCCTTTTGACCATGTTGGAACAATAAAAAACATATGAAAAAATATTCAAATGAAATCTTAGTCTCTTAACTTTCCAACCATATAAGATTTGCATTTTAGAAAAATGAGGATCATCAAGTAACGTTCATTTATCTTCGACTGTGTAAAACTGCTGAATTTGATGCTTAATTTGAAATTCAAATTTCGAAATGATAAGATGACAAGATAATATCACAAAGTGGCACACGGAGACTTGAAGGCAGCTGAAGACATAAAGATTTAGACCATTTTGAACTCCTTTTCAAGTTTATTATTTTTGTAACCTGAAAATACATTAGAAATAAAAGAAATATCTGAATGTAACATTTGTGAAATAACTACATAAAACATCAAATTTAATCTCTTCTTTTCACAAATTTTATTCTTTAAATAATGAATAATCGAATATTCATTGAATTGAATAGGGTGGGAAAGACAAGTTCGGAAATGGCCGGATTAGCAGGAGGAAGGGCAGCCCCACCTTGAAACAAAGGTGTATGTACATAAAGAAAGAGGTTGGTTATGGCCTTTACTTTCTTGATAGGGCTCCTTCCCATCTTGGGAACCCTAGCTTCCCTCCCTTTGAAGTGCATTTATCATATCAGCTCCCCGAGTCACTAGAAAGAGGGTGAAAGGCCCACTACTTCTTCATTCATGGCCTCTCTTTGTTATTGATCTCCCTTTCGTATTCACCTAAGGAAAAAGAGAAGTCATACAAAGAAAGGTTCTTTTATGCAATGCATAACATGCGAGCTTCATCTTGGTCAGCATCCTACTCTCGAGGGGGTGGAGTCCTGGAGAGAACTACTCATTGTTGTCTTGCCCTGGCATTTGGTGAGGATCTCCCATTTGTCCTGAATTTTTGCTTTTGTGACTGAAAATACACATTTGTTTTTTCAATAGAAAAAGGAGGAAAAAGTTATTCTTTTTAGATCTTGTGTGTTGTAAGATACTATCAAGTGAAGTGATAGATTGAATCCAAATAAAAAAGGAATGCCTTTTTTGGGGGGAATTTTAGGAAAGGGATTAAGGAAAACTGGATTCAAGATACAAGTACAATAATAAAAAAAAAAAGTTTAGTAGCCCCCTAAAAAAATATCTCTATTCCCTACATATTGGTTTCTGAGCTTTTTAGAATAAATAAAGTGTGTGGAATCTTTGTAATGACAATGTGTATCTTTATTACATTAGCTAAAACTTATTTGTTCTCGTTCATTTCTATAACAACAAGATGGACTTTACCCAGACTAAGAATGGATCAACTATTAAATCTTGGATGGAAATTTCTTTTACCTATTTCGCTTAGTAAGAACCATTCAGAATGGGTCCCCCTACTCAAAACTAGAAGGTCTTTACCGATTCCTATCAACATGGTGCACCTCTCAGTAGAGGGGCATGAAAAGGCCATCGAGACTTTGACCGAATGAATAGAGATCAATTGATAGAAATTTAGATTGAGGAAGAGAATCCAGGATGAACGCTTTTTTATTTCGCTATGTGCTGACTGGATACGGTCGGGGATGAAGTTGGAGCGGGGAAAATCCCCAGTGGGTAAGGAACCCTCCGTTATAGTTGCTTCAGAAAGAGATATTGGAAGGTTGGGCGATCTCCTATCCTGTCTGGTCGTTGTGGCAAGCGAATCTACACGACTACTTCAACTAAAAAGAGGGCGACCCCTTTTCAAACCGAAAGAAGTACCTCACCTCACTTACGAAGAAGTAGTTGGAGCTGGGCTTCGAACCATGATAGTTTGCTTTTCTTTCATTTTCTAAGAGCGGTCTGACCCCTTATTTGATCAGATCGCTCCTGGCGCACTTATCATAACCCTGAACTAGCTTATTGTTCGTCCCTTAGCAATCCAAGCATAGACAAAAAGATCTATCTTAGAGAACATAAGAGATTATAGCCTTGAAATTATACAAACATTGACTCAAATCCTTGATCATTCGAAAGCTAATATATCTTTATAACAATCATACTCAAGTGTTTGTGTGTCATAGCCAATGTTAACAATAATTTATGTAATTCATGCTTCGAACAAGTAAAAGCTACATAAGCCTCACAAAGAATATCACTCAACTATTTATTCTCTCAATCTATTTTCAAAGGATACCATTACTTGAGTGAAAGGATCAGTGACATGCTTTCTCTTAGGCAAAATTATCCACTTAGTTGTCAGCACCACCCAAAATCTAAATGTCTTCAATTAAGGTTGTAATTAAGGGATATGGCTAAAAGAAATGACAGAAAGGATACAACAAAGGTTCTTAAGACTCATGGAGTGAATCAAAACATTCAATGAACACTTCTCACAACTCGAGGCAATCAACTAAGAACATAAGTCAAGAATCATTGCATTGAGCCTTTGTTTCATCTCAACCAACCTTATAACGCCCAAGAACATATTTAATCAATAAAAATTTTCTTTGCACTTTTTTTAATGTTTCCATTTTTCTCAAAGAAAGTTTACAAGAATAACTTTTCACCTATGCTTTTTTTTTCTTTTTCACCTCCTTTTTCTTCTTCATTTTCTTCTTTTTTAGCAGCATCGAGTGTTTGTTGATTGCACATTGTATATGAAATAAGTCTCTTCAATGTTATCTTCAATTCATCTTTAGATCAAGGGTGAGGATCTACACTATGAGTAAGAGGTAAAGAGATGGGTTAACAAAGAAAAGCATTAATGAAAGCTCAAGGAGGGTCACTAAGGGGGATGTTCTCATGAGAACATCAATGGGGCATTGGATGATTTGGCTATGGTGGTAAATTCTAATGCCTTTACCATTTTTTGAAGAGGTACTCGATCAACCATTTGCTTCGAAAGACCTTCAAAAAAGTTTCAGCATTTAATCTCCGTGCTGCATGTTAACTCAAGTAATAGTCAAAGTAAGAACAAGAAAGAATAGGATCATATTATTACACATCTCAAAAGAAATTGAGTGGTTCGAATATGTCTCACATGGGTAATAAAAATGATATAAGCATTTTACTTATCCTAACATGCGTGCTTCTATACCGAAAAACATGGCTATTGTTCATAACGATGATTTAATTATAATTATCATAAAAACATATTAACCAAGGAATAATATCAATATCTAAATCCATGTTCATAATCAATCAAAGTCATAACATTAAAGTTCAGTTCTCATCATGGTTGTTAGAAAGTATCCTAAGATTTATAAAAATAAAAAAACAAAACTTAACTCAAACTAATCAAATTAAAGCTATTAATTAATTTTAAAACAAAATAAAATAAATAAATGCAAAGAAATCTGAAATCCTCCCCCCCC